>JAANIC010000747.1:621164-694009 GCA_017607545.1 Acromyrmex charruanus | reverse complement strand
TATATATATATGGATATTCATGAAAAAGAATTACATTATGTATGTGCAATGTCGTATTCATTTATTGATATTATATTATTATTATCTAAAATGACATTGGATGTAAGGAAAAAGTGCTACTACGGCTTCGTATCGATAGCTATTAAAGTTAAAAATCTGTACTTTTTGTATATTACAGATTTTTAATACTGGTGATATATATTGGAACACTGCACATGATACAACTGTATTTCTAAGGTCCGATGATACAAATATAAGATTAACTTCAATTACGATTTATTTTTTTCTCAATTCTAAAATTGGGAAATTTTCCAAAATAAATTTTACATTTGTGGAACCGATCCTAATACACGTCCCTGCTAAGATGGTAATGTAGGAAACGGAATAAAAATATCGATAATTAATCGATCGAATTTCCTGCATGATCATATTAACTCAGAGGGCGTAAGCATCTTATACATTGGAAATAAAAACCTGTAATATCGACCTTGATTAACTTCAGCCTTCGCTCCAGCATCCCCTTAAGGATACAAACAAAACAAACTGCGGTACAAACGGTTACAAAGGATTTTGAATCTAATGGCATTTGAAGAATTTCAATATCTCAAAGTGGGATGCTAACATCTCAAAAAATTTTTTTTTCTTTTACCCCTTTTTCTTTAATCCCTTGAGGGTTAAAAGAACAGTGATACAATCGAGTACAAACCTAGCTCTATCCAATGCATTTAAAAAAAATTGTTTTTCTTAAAGTCGGATGCCAAGTTCGTATAGGTGGTTATGGATGCTTTCTAACAAGCGACTCAGTACAACATAATGATTATCTTATCCTTGTTGTATTGGCGAACAACAAAACTGTAATGATGCACCGTGTCATACCGTGTCACACTGTGTCTCTTATTGGAAGACACCCTGTAAAGCCAAAATTAGTTAAAAGGTTACTGCAACATGTGTTTCTTGTTGGAAGGCAACCCTATAAAGCCAGAATGGGAAAGGTTAGTATTTTTATGTCATTCGTGAAAATATCATTTTTATTTATCATACAAGTGATATGGTTAAATGTTATAACAATAAATTGTGCTTTTTAATTATGATTCAATGTCAGAGGCGTTCATCGTGGGCTGATTATTTTTAATTTACTGCCAGAGGCATTAATCGTGGGCTGGCGAGCTATAATAAAATGCCACAGTCCTAAATCGTCCTTTGACTAGTTATAGACAAATGTCAGAGGCGTTCATCGTGGGCTGACTATTTTTAATTTGCTGTCAGAGGCATTTCATCATCAAATCTGATGAAATACGATTGCGAAACCAATTTGTAGAATTTTGCGTCTGCAATTGAAGAAATATGAATAGATTCATTGTCATGATGCAATCAAAAGCTGATTGCTTAACACGGCCGAAACAAAGAAACTAATGAACACATCTGTTTGAAATTTTTTTAACAGTAATCCTGTAAAGGATCAAGCTTTTCTAAAATTATAGCAGTTTAATATTTATGAGATCATTTCTATATTAGATCGAGAACTTTTCGAACTTATATCCTCATATAAATCAACATATCAATAATTGTGTATTCTACAATACAATAACTGTATAATCTATAATAAAAATAGCATGTTTCATTAAAAAAAATATAGATGAGATCTTGATCTCTGACCCTGCAGACGCCACCCAACGTCAAACTAAATATCAGTAAATAGCTTCTTTGAAATCTTAAAACTTTCGTTTGGAGCGTTTCTTCCAAAAACATTAAGTCTTTATAACACAAGAATGGCCGTAACTGAGTCGTAGAATGTGAATCATAGTCATAGGTCAACACATTATATTTTGGTGTACTATGTATGCCGATATAAGTACAATTCACATTCCTTCACGATTAGTTATAGTCACATTAGTTTATGTTCAGCTCATAAAAATCTGGGGTCTTTTTAGATACGCCATATAATATATATGTTATATATATAAATGTGCTATACATATATTTATAACATACATTACACAGTCAATAGTCATATGCATAATTTTCATACGACGCTGTACGTTTATGAAATGTATATAGGTATATCATATTCAAAGTGTTTTAATAAATTTGTACACTTATAGGTCAATGTACACGTTGACTAACAGCATGTACTGACAATACATGTTATATCCTAAGTTAAAATGGCATTGCGAACAAAGGAAAAAGTGCTATTACATTATACGTGTATATATGTATTTCAAATACATATACATGTTTGCATTCGAAGATATATCTATGTCAGTCAAAGTGTTCATTTAGTAAAAATATACTTATTGTAACTTGCTGTTACAATTTAAGTAACTTGCTGTAAAATTTTAGTAGATACAAAGCGTGTCAAGAAGCTTTGATACATAATCGATTACAAAATTACATTTATACAAATCTATCTACTAAAATTTTACATCACTTCATCTTTGGCAATTTGTGAGTAACACAATTTTTTGGATATGTGAGTTCTTCGTTATATATCTACATTGTCTCATTAGCCTTTATTTATGTTAGTTATACATATATTTTATAGATTTAAAGTCCTCTATAAAATAATTGTTTTTTTCAATATTAAATTATTGCATGTGTATTATGATGTGTGAATATCTACACAAATGAGAGATAGATGTGATTTAAACTGATGTGATTCAGATATTTCTTATGTTGCAGATATTTCTTATGTTTATTTATACAAAACGTTGCAATTAAATTTTATGTGTATATATATATATACATATATATATATATATATATATATATATATATATACGCATTATATTATATATGTTACATACAATTTTAATATTGCATATTTAAACATAGAGAATGCATAAATAGCTTAGCAACTTTTATCTATAACGTGTGTTTATTCACACATTATAGTATCCATATATACTACAACATTGTATAATATGCCTATATGTGCATATTTAAGTACACACACCACTAATATCTGTATATTTTAACATGAGTAACTTCTACATCTTTTCATTAAATGTAGCAAAAAATGGAGTAGCTACGTATATTATATGTAATATATCTATGTATAGCTAATACATGTTACATGTTACATTCATGAATACGAATTACAATTACATTTTATGTGTATTATAATGTATGTATACACACAATAACACAAAATATTATTCTATTATTACATATAGACATATCAGTGAATTAATAATATATGCAATATTAAAATTATATTTTGGATACATTATTGTGTATATGTACATTATAAAATATAATTATAATTTATATTCACTAATGTTTTTTATATATATGTTACAACAATGTTAGAATTATAAATATTTGTGCGATGTGAATACACATTATACAATGTATGTACATAAAATTCTAATATTGCATTTAAATAGATAATATCTGCATGATTATTTCAACATGAATAATTTTTATCTGTTTATATAATGCGTGCATGTATATGTGTGTGTGTGTTCATATAGTATAATATACATACAATCTTCTATATTGAGTATATAAGACATGTTAGCAATGTAAATACTATAAGTGTCTATCTCTTTTTATTGGACAGAACAAAAAAAGAGTTACATTATGTATGTGCAATGTCGTATTCATTTATTGATAATATATTATTGTTACGTAAAATGGCATTGGACGTAAGGAAAAAGTGCTACTACGGCTTCGTATCGATATAACTGTTAATTAAAAATCTGTACTTTATGTATTACAGATTTTTAGTACTGGTGGTATATATTGGAACGCGCCTACATTGCATGTGCACATAATACAACTGTATTTCTAAGCCCAATTTCCACGAATATAAGATTAACTTCAATTCCGATTTATTTTTTCCTCAATTCTCCAAAAATTTTCCAAAATAAAATAAATCTTATATTTGTGGAACCAAGCCTAGTACATGTTTTCGTCCTTACTAAGATGATAATGTAGGAAGCAGAAAAAAAAATATCAATAATTAATCGATCGAATTTCCTGCATGATCATATTAATTCAGAGGGCGTAAGCATCTTATGCATTGGAAATGAAAACCTGTAATATCGATCTTTATTAAGTTTAGTCTTCGCTCCAGCATCCCCTTAACAGTGTTCAAATTGCGTTATTGTTATTATATTTGTGTATTTTATTTAAATAATAGATTTAAATAATAGAGTCGCCGATACCGACATACCACTTTGTTTTTAGACAATATCTATAGATATTTCTTAAACAAAAAGTAAAAATAAAACTTTAAAAATATAAATACAATCTATAAAATGTCTTCTATCAGATAGTACAGTATAAGCAGTTTTTATAACACTATTTGCAATTTTAAAATAATTAATTTTTTTATAAGATAAGCAAAAATGAGCGTGTTATGCGTTTAATAATCGTGCACGACACATTAAAAAAAGCGATGGATGACAACACACTCATATATACATATACATACGGTCACGTCAATATAATAAAAAAAAAACCGCAGAAAAAACCGACAGATTCTAATGACCGACAGACTAATGAAAGAAAGACTCGGCGTTTTTTTGTCCCGTAATCAAAGAAACCGCGACACACGTGTGTCCGCTCTAGTCGAGACGCAAGATTCGCTATCATTATTTTCCGGAACGATCCGTCGCGAAAAAACAGATGATTTTACTATTAAAAGTTCATTGAGAAACTAATTAAAAATGAATGGCGTTTTCAATAGGATTTTATTCAGCAAGCTGAATGAATTTTTGCCAATAGTAATATTTTATTACTGAGGATTTTATCACTGGCTAGTAATGTTTTCAATGATACATTAATTTTATATAGTTTTATATAGTTTTATATAATTTTATATAATTTTATATAGTTTTATTGCTAAAATAAGTATTATTATTGATTAATATCTTATTCCAGAATACACATCATAAAATTATGATAAAAAAAAGTTTTTCCCTAATTCAGGAATTAATTTTATAATGCTCCGAAGCGGTCACCCAGTTACAGCATACTGCCATCCGCTATCCTTGACTTCTGAAATCGTATGGAAACCGTTGCACTTCGATGAATACTTATATGGATATATAGTTATGATACATCTATTCAATATATGGTCCTGATAGAAATTTGTTCAGTCTAACTGAACATCCAGTTAATTACTGTCTAATATTTAATTTTAATGTTACGACTATTTTCAGGTTAAGAAATCATACGCAGTACTTTTGTAGTACCAATTATCATGTATATCGTCTTCGACTAGAGGTCTCCACAGTCTCTCTTTTCTGTCGATAATAGTACGCCGTATTGATACGGTACGGTTTATGTATCATGATATACAGTATGTAAACAGTATGCAATACAAGTACAATGTTGATACGTTGTACTATAATATCATGTACACTTTTTGTACTGCTACCATATAGTTACACCGTACACCGCCATCTCGTGGCAGTACAGTAACAGTACGGTAGCGGTATTTTGTGCAGGTACTGTGAGATATCGTACGCTTGGTTATCTAGAGTAATATTTTACTATTGAAAATTTTATCATCGGTCAATGATAAAATCTTCAGTAGTAAAATATTTCCATTGGTAAAATTTCATTAAAAACACCACTGGATTGTATAAATGAGTAGCTTTCAATGCGAATGATATTCCTATTGAATAGTAAGCGTATTCAATAGTAACTAATATATCATTAGGAATATCGAATGATATTCCTATTGGACTTCATCCAATGATAAAACATTTTACCACTGAACGAATGATTTTCTTATTGACACTTCAAGTAGTAAAATCATGCGATAATGCCCTTGAGTCCGTATAATTTTATTATTAGTTCAAATAATTTTACTATTGATCTGAATGATAATACCATTGACATTTTTCGCGACGAGTACTGATAGAAAAACCCGTTCGCTTGAGTCAGTCGCGATTCGGAAGTCATCGAGAGTAGTCGATCCCGGTCAATCTTACAATCACGGTATCGAGAATATATTTAAAGAAAGTGCAATATGTTGTGACGACTCAAGGCAACGGCTTCAGGCGTAGTCGCATCCATCCAACTATCAGGCGATATCCCCAGGCGTAGCACAGCGGCTCAGGATGTTCGTCCCAGGTGTACAGAAACCACATTAAACTGTTTGACGACATTCCCAGGCATTGCCACACAGTGACTCAAGGTATTCGCGCGCGTACATAAATCGTGCTTTGTGACAATATTTGACATATGCGAGTGAGCTGAACTTGTAAAGAAAAAAACTTGAAATGTGATACCTTATGAATCGTACAAATATACTCTTTTCACACAGATTTAATTATGGTGAGAAATTTAATGTGAACTAACACAGCACGCAAAAAGACAGCACGATCCTTAAGTGGCTCGTGTTGAACTACATAAATTTTGGTGCTTCCTGTGAGGTGTAAATTTACGAATCCTGGTCTACGAGAACAAGTTGATGAATAGAAGCATCTAGTAATACACATCCACGCCACCGAGTCCACATTGATGGAGTTTCAGACGATATACGTTCCATAATTACCAGAGTAAGTCGTTTACAATTTATAATCTCAATATAAACAATAAACATAGCCGATAAAGTCAAGCTCCTCGTTCAAAAACGAATCTCCCTCAAATCGCAAATCAAATTAATAATGCAACGGTTATAACACCAATAAAAAAAAACGACGAATCAAGTTGCTCGAGGCTCTGATGCCAATGTTCGACGGTAGTTATGAGAGTTGATTTATTGTTTAAAAATATTATTATTATTGTTTCACAGCATGATCGGTTCGCAGAACGATTTATCGGATATCGAGAAGTTACATTACTTAAAGTCGGCGTTAGTCGACAATGCCGCTAACAAAATAAAGATATTCACCTTTGACAGCATAAACTGTATAAAAGCGTGGGAACTTTTAGAACGCGCATACAAAGTGAAACGCATCATGAGATATATACGAGGATAAATCAATAAGTACCCGGGTTTCAAGACAGGCGACGTTGCTGATACAAGTTGGCATTATCATAGTATACTACCATTTTTCAAACGACGCCATACAAAATTTCAGAGTGATTCATGCAATAGTCTTGATTTGACAGCAATTCGTAGTAAGCGTGTTCGATACAATGGAAAAAGAGCAATATCGATCCGTGATTCGTTTCTTATTTTTGAATGGAAAAACGTGCGAAGAAATAAAAACGAAGTTGGATGCCGTCTATGGAACTCTTCACCATTTATGATAATCGTCAGATATTGGTTCAACGAATTCAAACGTAGTCGTTCGTCTGTTGAGGAGCGCCTAGGCCGCCCGGCAGACATGGTTACTGAGGAAATCATTGAAAAAGTCCACAACATGATTCTCGCTGATCGCCGAACGAAAATGCATGAAGTAACAGAGGCCGTAGGCGTGTCGTACGGAACGGTATTCAATATTTTGCATGATAACTTGGAAATGAAAAAGCTGTCGGCCCGATGCCGCGATTACTCACAATGCACCGGCTCACTCCTCCGCACTCGCCACAGCCAAATTAGTCGAATTGCGCTACGAATTGCTGCCGCATCCATCGTATTCTCCGGATTTAGCCCCCTGTGATTTCTTCTTGTTTCCAAACTTGAAAAAAATGGCTCGGTGGAAAGGAATTCACGTCGAATGAAGAGGTCATCGCCGAAACAGAGCCTATTTTGCAGAGTTCGACAAATCGTATTTTTCTGGGGAGTTAAAAAAATGGCAGAAGCGTTGGAAAAAGTGTATCCTCCTAAAAGGGGATTACGTTGAAAAATAAAAAAAATTTTTGTGAAAAGCTTGCGTCTTCATTACTAACACGTACTTATTGATTTGCCCTCGTACATATATATATATATATATATATATATATATATATATATATACAATATACATATATATATATATATACACATATATATATATATATATATGTATATATATATATGTACGAGGGCAAATCAATAAGTACCCGTGTTAGTAATGAAGACGCAAGCTTTTCACAAAAATTTTTTTTTATTTTGCCAGTGCTAGATAAAGAAAATACAAATAGTCTGACTAAGCTTGCGGACGACGCGCAGCTACACCTTACGTCGTTAAATGCGTTAAGGGTTTCCGTCGGGCACGAAATGATGGTGCATATCCTCCTAGAGAGTACATTATTGAAAATTACCTTAGATAAATGAAAGACAAGTCTCGATAGAGACGAGTTTCCGAAATTGGATCAACTGTACCAATTTTTATTGTATATAAAACAGCAGTCGAAACATGAGAGATCGAAGGCGTTTAAATCGGAAAAACGGCAAACCCGAGATTAAATGAAAACGCTACGTTAATAAGGCATTCGTAGTGAATGCATCGTGCAACTTTATAGCTTGTAAAACTAAATAACATTCTCTTTATCGCGATAAATTCATTGCCAATATCTAAGCGCACCGAGACAGTAAGAAACGCAAAAATCTGTTATAACTATTTGCGCTCTCGTTGAGATCGTCCTTGCAAATTCTCCACTTGTATTATTTGTACTATTTGTCAAAAACGTTATAACACGCTGTTACCTCTCCAGGGATACATGACTTCGAGCAAAATCGACGCGACAAGACTGGAAACAACTAAATCTAACTAGGCGAAGCGACTGACAACAGAATGGGTGCATTCAGAAGCGACGACCGCTCACTGAGCAACTGACTAGCTCAATGGGAGTCCATGGTTAAGCTATTCAAATATCATTTCAAAAGTGTTGAAGGAGATTCATTATTTACATTCAAGGAATTAAACATATTTGTTATTGAAATCGAGAGCATTCTAAAGGCCAATTACATCTCTTTCTTCCGATCCGAACGACTTACTCGTGTCGTCGCCCGTTCACTACCTGATCGGCAAACCGCTAACAACCCTCCCGGAGGGCAATTTAACGAGTGTTCTAGCCAATCAGTTGTCCACCTGACAGCACATTTCCAAAGTACGCCAGGACGGATTTCTGACACGCTGGAATATTTAAATGATCTTCAAATACGCAGCAAATGGATCAAGGTTCAAAGCTTGCCGTGGTGCTCATAAAGGAGAAGAACTTGCCATGCAATCAATGAGCACTTGAAAAGAGCAAAGTGCATCCAAGCGACGTTGGAACAGATCAGGCAATTATAGTTAAGACAACAAACGGAGAGATGGCGAAATATTTAAGTCATTAATCGAGTCATAATATTGCAATATGTTGAGTGATCATCATAGGATGCATTGCACACGAAGCGCGTTAGCATTAAGACAAAATGTCTCGAACATAACAAACTGTACATAAGTATATGAATATCTCTGATCTAATCGATGTGCAATCATATCAGAAGTCGACTTTATACATGTAAGCGATCTCATATACGTACATTTAAAATATAGTTGATCGATCCCTCTCAACGGGGGAAGGATGTTATGCGTTTAATCGTCGTGCACAACACATTAAAAAAAGTAATGGACGGACAACACACTCACATACACATATACTATACATACATGGCCACATCAATATAATATTAAAAAAAATCGAAAAAAACCCGACAGCTTAACGAAAGAAAGATTCAGCACCTTTCTGTACGATTTTTTTTATGATTTACACGATTTAGTTTCTTTAATTATTCTGCACATAAAAGTATTAAGGTAATGATATCAACAAACTAATAATTTACGAAATATTTTATACCTATTCTGTCACATATTATATATAAAATATTAAATATCTCGTAAACTATTAATTTTTTGATAATCGAACTTTAATATTTTTACGAATTATGTGTTTTCTTTCTACACAATTTGCGCACTGTTAACTGCGCCGACTTTTATTGCCTTTATGCTCAAATTGTTTAAATTTTAAGGAATCTGAAAATTTGATATTTTAATTGTTAGCCATTGCAACTATAAAAGAGTACATTCAACTGTGCATATTATTAGTTTATTCAACTATGTACATTAATTCTATATATAAAATGTGAATACTTTTCATTTTTATAATTTGTACCACTATGTTTTTGTCTGAATGTTAATATATTACACAATTAATATATTAGGTATAGTAAAAAGAAATCCATTATTTTTCCAATAGATGGCTTTAGTAATCTGTATCTCGCGTTGCACCTAATATATAAAGTGTTCAAAAAGTCCCGGATCTCTTAAATACATACCTTGAAAAATAAACATTTTTGAGAAAAATGTCTCATACAAAAGTTAAATAATTAAACATATTCTATTTAATGATCTTATCAGTGTAGGAAATTAGATGATTCCAAATGATGAAATGTTCGGTGAGCCAGTATCATTGGTCGACAATTCAGAAGAGACTCTTTGTTTGTACCTCGACTCCTCGTCGTGCCACGCACGTGCCTCGCTATTGTTCGACTGCCTCTTTGTTCTCACCTTCTTCTACCTTTCGATCTTGCGCAAGCGCGCTGATACTCTAGCGCATATCGTCATAGTCGGAAATGTACGAACTAAATAAGAATTCGTAAACACGACACATACTCTTCCTACACTTTCCACTCGGCCATTCTGCACAATCGTGCGTCCTACACGACGCCAGCTGTTAGCTTAACATTACATCTTACAAGATAATATTGTCGATTTATAATTAACGTCTTACAAGCAAAATTGATTACCTTAACTTAACCTTACGTCTTACAAAAATAATGTTGACTTATAATCAACGTCTTACACACAAAATTGTTTACCTTAACTTAGCCTTACAAAAATGATATTGACTTATAATTAGCGTCTTACAAAAATAATATTGGTCACTTTAATTAACTGTATTCCAGGATTTAACATATTCAGCGCAGGTAGAAGTACTTACAGGTCTTTCGTGAGATCCGCTTTTAATCACATCGTATGTGTCATTAGGCTTAACCTTCTCAATTAGATATAGTCCTAAATATTTCGCTCGTAACTTTCGGCCTGAACCTAATTGTGTTTGCTTGATCGCTACTACGTCTCCTACCTAGTATTCTGTAGCCTTCTTACGTCTGAGATTATATGTTCTACAATTCTCCGATTGCACTTTTAGAATTTGTTCTTTCGCCCTCTAATTTCGTTACGCTCTTCCTCAATTTTCGACCGAAATTCTTGTTCTATTACTTCGCGTAGTTTCAGATCAGTTTCGTGGCGCATTTTTACGCCGAATAGTAAATCAAAAGGCGTCGCATTTACACTACAATTGAACGTGGAGTTTAATATACGTTGCAATTTATCTACATGTTTGTACCATTTAGCAGGTTCTTCGATTGATAACTTGGAAAATATCGATATGATCGCCCTATTCAAACGTTCCACTTGTCCGTTTGCCCTTGGCAATCCCGTGGTGATTGTCACGTGTTCAATTCCTTCACTCTGACAATACTCCTTGAACTCTTGAGAGGTGAAAGCTGTGCCTCTATCCGTCACGATTTGTTTCGGACTCTCGAATATTTGTTTTTGAACGTCTAACCGACTTGTGACCTCGCGAGCTGTGGTAGATTTAGTCGGATACAACCATACAAATTTAGTAAAACTATCAATAATAGCGAGAATATGATTGGAGTTTTTATTAGTGGTATCTAAAGGCCCTAAATGATCGGCATGATATGTGTGTAACGGCACATTAGGCTTGGGAATGGGATATCCTTCTTGCCTACCTTCTTTGCGATTCGACAATATACACTGCACGCAACTGGCAATGTCGTTCTACTTTACTTCTTAAATCGCATATGAAGTACTCCTGCCGAATACGCTCTTCGGTACGTTTCGCCGCCATATGCTCTTTCTCGTGAATCGTTTGAATTACGTCTAATTCTAGCGTTCTGGGAATAACAAGTAAATCTTTACTATCTTGAAATTTATATAATAAATCGCCGCTTATGTGGTAATTCTTATGATTTGTCTTTGACAATTTCTTTTATCGCTTGAATCTCTTCATCGTTTGCTTGTTGACTTCTAATTTATAATTGGACTAATTTAATAATTGGACTTTTCACTATCGTCATAACCGGTTGTCGACTCAAAGCATCGACGTATTTCATACGGGTTCCCGGTCTGTGCTCTATGATGTAATCATAATCCTCTAATACTAAAGCCCATCTCGCAATACGTGTACTTAACTCTTTCTTGCTCATAGTTCGCTGAAAAGCCGCACAATCAGTAATTATTTTGAATTGAATTCCTAACATATACACTCGGAATTTTCTAAGTGCCTCTACTATCGCAAACGCCTCCAATTCATAACTCGTGTAATTCCTTTCCTCCTTTTTTGTTTTTTTGCTCATAAAATATACTGGGTGTAATAAGTTGTCTTCGTCTGAACGCTGTAGTAGTACAGCTCCATAACCGTCTATACTTGCGTCCGTATGTACTTCCGTTTCGTGTCGCGAATGATATATTTTCAGTACTGGATTCTGAGTTAAAATCATCTTCAATTGTATGAACGCGTTTCACCCTTATCGTCAAAATTGTACGATTGATCTTTCCGCAACATGTCGCTCAACGGTTTCGCAATCGTAGAATATGAAGGTATAAACTTTCTGAAGTAACCCGTTAATCCAAGAAAGCTTTGAATATCTTTTAATTCTCTCAGCTCTGGGTAATCCATCACGGCTTTGACTTTCTCTTGGGAAGGGTAAATTTTGCCCCCTTCTACTACATGGCCTAGGAATTCGATTGTTCTTTTCACAAATTGACACTTCTTAAAATTAACTTGTAAACCGTAGTCGCTAGCTGTTTTCAATACGATTCGCAATCGTTCCAACGCTTCTTGTTCGTTTGCTGCCGGAACGATCAAGTCATCTACGTAAAACAACATTATATTTTGTCTAATCAAATCCCAGAAAGCAGCATTAATGTATCTCTGGAAAACCCTCGGCGAATTACATAATCCAAAAGGGACTTTCAGGAATTGGTATTAACCGTTCGGGGTGACAAACGCCGTATATTTTCGACTCTCTTTTTCTACGGATACATGAAAAAATCCATTTTTCAGATCTAACGTACTAAACACACGAGCATCCTCTAATTTATCTAATAGATCTTCGATTAGTGCTAAGGGATGACCGTCCTTTTCTATGACTCGTCCTTTCTATTTAGATTCCTATAATCAATACATACGCACGGTGATCCGTCCTTCTTTCTTACCACGACTACTGGACTCGCGTATTGTGACGTACACTTCTCAATGACCCCGTCGTTTAGCCATTCCGTTATTTGGTTTTCGACTATTTCGCGCTCAGGTGCCGGTAATCGTCGCGGTTTTTGAAAAATAGGCCTTTCGTTTGGTACAATACGCATGCTCACGTCCGTTGTCTTACACTTATTTACTTGATACTCTTCAACAATCGTTTCTACTTTTCCGCGCGCTTTCGGATCCGTTACGTTATCAATGTTTAACGGTTGCTTTTCGATCACGTTGATTTGTGTTAACAATTGAGCAGGTGTTGCTCTTCGTGGTTATTCCGTCGTTATTGATGGTCATTTCCGTCATCGCTAGAAAATCGCTACCAATTATGATGCTTGAATTTGTAGCTTCGTTTGGTACAACGTGCACCACACACGGATATTCATCAGCGTCTACTTCTATAATTATGTTTACGCAATCCAATAAATGTACTTCGTTTTTCCCAAAACCGGTTAAATAAATACTATTTCCCCGTAGCTTGTCTAATTTCATTCTATCGTAAACGTCTTTGCGCATTACCGTGATTTGACTGCCGGTATCAATTAACGCATTAACCCGCACACCGTTTATCGATTCGTTTAAACGAATTCGATTCTATCGCTCGATGAATCAGTAACCGTATTAATTACCGCCGTCTTTTTATCCGCTACCGCTTCACTATCGTCTGCCGCGTTACACAACTTTGCAGTATGCCCGTATTTTTGGCACTTAAAACACTTTTTACCTAATTCTTTCTTCTTGCAGTTTCTAGCTTTGTGTCCTTTACCGCCGCAATTGTAGCACCGCACGTCTGTCTCTTGTTCTTTTTCACCACTTTTTGATGTTGTTGGTTTCCTTGCTTTTTCTGTCTTCTTCTGCATGCTGCTCTTCTCTCTCGTTCTCATCCTCTCAGTATTCTTCTTCCGAATTGCTTCGTATACTTTCAGTTTCTCCTTGAATTCCGTCAATTTTTTAGCTCCGTACAATATAATTTTGCTCTGCGCGTCTTCCGGAAGTCCATCAATCACGTATTTCATGAGTGCTTCTGCTTCTATGTTGCCTCTAGCAGCTATGTCTTTCATCACATAATAATATTCCTGGACGGTTTCGTCTCTCTTCAATCTTCTTTTGACCAGCATTTCGTGTATTTGAGCACTGTTTATTTTGTCCATAAATTCGTCTCGTAGAATTTCTTTTAATTTCTTCCATGATTTGATGATGCCTTCGCTGTCGATGAGCATTTTAGCAGGTCCAGCTAGTGATTTCTTTGCGAACACTAGCTTCTGTAATTTCGACCATCCAAACAAATTAGCCGCATCTTCGAATTCAGATATCCATCTTTCGACTGGGTATGCATCTTTTCCAGTTTTTATTGAGTCTTGCACGTTTCGATATGTCATTGTGAATTTCATATTCACTTGGCTGCCTCTGATAGAGTGGTTCTCTTCGAGGTTGTTTTCACTTTCTTTGTTGCTTCTTTGTTCCTCTCTTTCATTGTCTTGCTCGTCAGCTGTTCCCTCGTCACTCGCATCTTTGTCTAATTCACCGTCTTGTTTACTATTTTTAGTGAGAGTATCTAGATCTATTAAACCATGTAGTATACGCGTTATTATCTCTTCTCTGTTTCCGCCGTATTCTAAACCAAGAATGTTGCAGCATGATATTAAGTCGCCGATCGAAAGTTTTCGCGCCGCTTCTATCTTGTTCACATATCCCGTCGTATCTTTCTTAAAAATGAAGCCTTCGAAGTTTCTGAGTCTTTGTCGGTTCTTGCGGTCGCCTTCTTTTTCGAACACGAATCTATGCAAAGCCGTCATGGCAATGGTCAACGCCGTACGTATCTTTTGTCAGATAGCTTCTATTTGCGCGAGGTTGTTCATCTTGCTTCCGCGCACTCCACGCAACGTGACACGTGTTTACCGTCGGCGCAGTCCCGCCGCCACACTTTCGATGTCATTACTAGCGTTACTGTCGCGCGCGCACTCGCGTCGTATTGTCACTGCCCTCTCGACGTTGGCGTTACCGACGCACTCACGGTCTCGAATGTCGTCTTCTTTCTTCTTTCCTCTTTCTCGTCGTCTTTCGTGTCTTCTCCGTCTTGCGCCTTTGTCTTTTCTCCGTCTTTTCTCTCTCTCGTTTAATCGTCTTCAGGTTTGCGTCTTTTCCTTTTCGTCTTTTCGTCTTTTGTCTTTTCGTCTCTTCGTCTTTTCCTTTGTCTTTTTTCCGTCTTTTCTCTCTCTTGTTTAATCGTTTTTAGTTTTACGTCTTTTCTTTTTTCGTCTTTTCGTCTTTCGTCTTTTCGTCTCTTCGTCTTTTCCTTTGTCTTTTTCTCCGTCTTTTCTCTCTCTCGTCTAATCATCTTCAGTTTTACGTCTTTTCTTTTTTCGTCTTTTCGTCTTTCGTCTTTTCGTCTCTTCGTCTTTTCGTTTGTCTTTTCTCCGTCTTTTCTCTCTCTCGTCTAATCGTCTTCAGTTTTACGTCTTTTCTTTTTTCATCTTTTCGTGTTTCGTCTTTTCGTCTCTTCTTTTGTCTCTCACCAGTTCTTATCGTATAAATCCCGGCTGAGCCCCCAAATTGTAGGAAATTAGATGATTTCAAATGGTGGAATGTTCGGTGAGCCAGTATCGCTGGTCGATAATTCAGAAGAGACTCTTTATTTGCATCTCGACTCCTCGTCGTGCCACGCACGTGCCTCGCTATTGTTCGACTGCCTCTTTGTTCTCACCTTCTTCTACCTTTCGATCTTGCGCAAGCGCGCTGATACTCTAGCGCATATCGTCATAGTCGGAAATGCACGAACTAAATAAAAATTCGTAAACACGACACATACTCTTGCTACATCAGTTTGAGCTTAAGTGATATCAAGGTCAAATTGATTTTTTTTTAACGAAAAACCTTATTTTTTTATTTCAAAATTTAATAATTGGTATCAAGAATTTTTCAAAACACTATAATAAAGTTACTTTCCATTAAGTACTTTTCAAGCTTGGAAATTACAGTACCGCTGACATTAGCATTTCTCAACGTGTCCAACTGTTGGATAAAACCTCGTGAATGTCAGAATCATGTTCTAAATAAAATTTATTAAGATTGAGACTATTGGAGGTTGTTTCTCATTTTCATGTTTGCACTAAAAATTCATGTTTACGTAAAAATGAAAATAAGAGGTCCAATCTCCAATGACCTTGATCTTGACAAATATAATCCAGGTTTCGATCTTGAATAATATTTAAGAGGTTTTAACCATTGATCAAACACCTTTGGTAGTGCTAATGCCGGCGATAACTTTCAATCTTTATAACACGAAATATACTTAACGAAAATAACTTTTTTATGTTTTGAAAACCTCTTGACATCAGCTATTAAATTCTGGCATCAAAAATAGTGTTCCATTAAAAAAATTGATTTGACCTTGATTTGACTTTGATGATGCCCAAGGTCAAACTAATAAAATAATAAATTGACTTTTGTATGAAACATTTTTCTCAGAAATGCTTACTTCAAAATACTTAAAGAACCCGGGACTTTTTGAACACCTTGTGTAATAGTATAGGTGATATTATGATAGAAGAAATAGAGATGTACAAAATAATAGTCAACAAAGTTTTAGAAAAAGAAAGAAAAATTTTCTAAATATCAGTTTATCTGATTTTAACTTACCATAAACTGAATAAGGATAGAACTTCTTGTTGTATTTCAGTAATTCAAGATTGGCGAATGTATAGAAGAAGATTACAAGGACAATTCCAGGTGTAAGGATGCCCCAACAAATTCGCCAGAACATCGACAGCCGTTTCTTCAGCATAAATTCGACATCGTTCAGAAAATTACCCAGTCCTAAAATCGTTCGTTTTAAATAATAACAATTGGATAATTAATTGACAAATATAAATTTATTAAGCGAAATTATTATAGACGGAGAGAAACGTACCATATGACCAAGCGACAGCAATCATTTCGAAAGCAGCCGGTAGAAAAGCGATAAATGAGGTCACATAATAATCGACGAAAGTTATCATGAACTGGCCGCCCTGTGAACATTTGCTCAATTAAGATAAAAGCAACGATTTAACAAAAATAATTTAACAAAAATAATGTTAATGGCACCTAATTACCGGCGTGACGTATATAAGACCGATTAAGAACTCGCAGAGGCAAGTACCAGCCGCTATGTGCCAGTATCTGACCTTCGGGAACTGATCATGTATGATGGAAATTATGGCGGAAGCGAGACCAACCTCGCTGCCAATACCCAGGACGAATAACATTGCGAAAAACATGACACTGAAGAACTGCGGTGCGATCGTAAACTTAGCGATCGTTTCCGGATAGGAAATGAATGCCAATCCAGTGCCGCCTCGAACCACTGTGCCGATGTCCTCAATCCCTAATTCGCGACTGAGATTACCTAGAATGGCGAAGATTGTGCAACCGGCCAGCAAACTAGTAAAGGTGTCCAGAGTTGTCACTATCATTGCGTCCCTGACGAATGTGAATAATGAAATCCATTTACAAGTCGTATAACAGACATCCATTTGTGTTTAATTAATATCATTTATACATATTTATCCAACCATACATATTTTTATATTAATAAAAACACAACGAGTTGTAAAGAAATCTTTTTTATTAGAATTAATAAGTGTTAAGTCGATTAGTCATCATAAAATACTGAAACAGAGCTATCCAAATGATTCGTGTAGAAATTTCCAATCGATATATCCAGAGCACATGACATCCATGGATGTCCAATGAATGTCTTGTGCTGTCTTCAATAATGAAAATGGTTACAAATTCTCTAATTATATATGTGCGTGTGCGCGCGCGCGCATGTGTGTGTGTGTGTGTGTGTGTGTGTGTGTGTGTGTGTGGAATAATAAATGAAAATAAGAGTGTTTTTAACTAACCGATACAGGTCATGATGAAACTTGTTGTGCGAAGCAAACATGACAACAGCACCAAAACAAACGGTTAATGAAAAGAAGCATTGGGCAACAGCGTGGTACCAAATCATCGGCGTCAACAGTTTCTCCCATGTCGGGGTGATAAAGTAGAAGATACCAGTGACAGATCCATCCAGCGTAACTGCCCTTATAAGCAGCACGATGAGAACTATATAGGGAAATATCGCCAGAAAATATGCTGCCTTGCCGGAGCTGCGCACGCCGCGTATCACCACAAGAAAGACCGTCAACCAGCTGACGAAGAGCGTAAGCGACAGACGCCAGTCCGGTGCACCGATGCCATCGTTAATATTGTCCTTTTCTCGCAGTACCTCCTTGCTGAACAAACGCAATATCTTTGTCATATCTTTATTGTGTTTCAACAGGTAAATGTACAGAATGTCCCAAAACTATCAGATGTTCTGAATTCTTTGGCTAATTTTGAGGATTTTTTTTTAAGTCGAGAAGATTTATGAATTGTTGCAGTAAGAGAAAAAACATAGTAGCAATTATAAAGATGATAACTTTTATATGTAAAATTAACATTACATACAAATTTTTATGTAAAATTAAAATACATAGTTAAATAAATTACTTTATAGTTATACGACTACTAGTTGTCACTTATACAAAAATATCTTGTATTAGTTAAAACACAATTAGATAAAACACCATGGATAGGTAGAGTGAACTAAACTGAATCGAAAAGTTCTGTACTATCTCGGAATTTTAGCAACAGTTAACGAGATAATAATTTCTAAGAATTACCAAATAAGTGTATATCCATCGAACCTATCGCCAAATGCAAGCGCGTAGTATGATACAGCACAAGGACAGGTTTTTCGCTATCCATACGTTACCAAGGCCACTTATAGTAAACAGCTACTCGTGCACTTAGCAAAACGACGATGGACAGTTCTTGTCGCGCGTTTATATTTGATCGTAGGGCGTGTCATTCAACGGTAAAGGTAATAGGGCGGTTCTAACATAGGGCTAAAGGGGACACAGGGCGTGGGAAGGAGCGGGAGGTACTCGTAAGCGCGGGAAAGGTCCCCGGTGGCATCGCTGTTTACATAAGCATAAAACCCCGGTCGATAGATTACATAAATATGATGACATTCCGCTATGCGTTCCGTATTTTTTCGTCATCCGTCGCTGCCGCCCACCGCCGCTCTTCCCAAAAATGTCGTAGCGCGACAGATGATGAGCGCGAAGATGTTGACGGTACGCGTAATATGATAACGCTGCTATAATAAGAAAGAAATGAATAATATCATAAACTCAGATATATAATTCAATATGCGTTTACTTTTATATATAACGTAATTTGACATAGCTCTTATTATACAGTTTTTACAATATTTATAAGCAGGAACTTAATTTAATATAATTTAATTTAATTAATTTCAAATCGAATTTTAAGCACTTGCTTCCGATAGCAATAAAATGTACATTTACTTTTCATACTGTTTACAACATTATTTAAAGCATAAACTATGAACTCACACTCTATATCTGATTTTTTATTATAAATTTTGTGCAAAAAATCTACAGCACCACATTTATCGATGATACAATTTTCACCTAAAAGTGTTACAAAATATTTAAATTTTTCATTGACGATATGCGTATACTGGCACAATTCAGAGTATACGTTCTCGACGCAATGTTTAAATTTGAACATGAAGAGATTGATATACAGCTTCATATACAAACATGTTTCGCGCAGTTAATTTGACCACATTTACATTGACGCATTTTTATAATTTCTACCACAAGATCTTGGATCAATAATGATGAAGGTACAATTGACTGCACGAACCGCTCAATATCGGCGCCTCTTTCGATGAAAGCCTGCCACATTAGACGAGGCAAGCTTATGTTATTACCTTGATTGTCGCTAATTGCAATTTCCATAAAAGACACAGGCCCCATGACAGGTCCGATATCCAGATATTTGTAAGCTGCAGGAGTCAGTGTAAATCTTCTTCCCAATATATGAGGTGTATAGGGTTTATTACAAGAAGATACTCTGCAGAAGAAAGTTATATATACGTAAGCTGCTGGAAAAGTTTCTGCAATCTAATACTTCCAGTGGCGCCAACGTTCTGCTACTATCATATCCATAAAATTAGACGTTTTTAACCTATAATTCAGTTAACAGTTTGTACCCAAGCCAGCTAGTTTTGATTGTATAGTATTGTAAAAGAAGTTATTTTGTGAGAAAATGGAAATTTCGCGTGAAAATTTTCGGGCAATGATTTTTTACGATTACAAATGTAATCTAACTCTGAAACAATGCATCGATCGACTTCATTTGGGTTTTGGGAATGAAGTACCAGCCAATAGGACTGTTTATAATTGGTTTGCCGAATTCCAACGTATCTTTCTTTGTGACGAATTCCGTGAAGGTCGTCCATCCACGTCTGTTGTTGCCACTAATGTTGATGCTGTGCGTGAAATGATTGAGCGAGACCAGCATATGATTGCGAGATTCAGGCATCCTTAGGCATTGACATGAAAGCAATACATACGATTTTGCATGATCACTTGAGTGTACGGAAACTTTGCAGTCGTTGGATTCCACACAATTTGACCGAAGTTCAAAAACAGGCTCGTGTTAAATGGAGCAAAGAAATGCTCAAGAAATTCAACCGATCAAATTTGATCTACAACATCGTTACTGCGGACGAAACATGGATCTATTCGTATGAGCAAACAACAATCCACTTTGGGTATTTTCAAAATGAAACCAACAAGTTGTTCGTTCACGCAGTGCTGCCAAGCAAATGATTTCTTCAGTTATATCGGACATGTGGCAACCGTGGCTTTAGAGGATCGAAGGACTGTAAATACTTGGTATACAACAATTTATTTGCCAGAAATCATAAATGAATTGAGTAGAACAAACCGAAATCGTCGCATCATTCTTCATCATGATAACGCCAGCTGTCACGTCAAATCGTTGATTTTTTATCCAGTAAAAATGTCGAATTGATGACTCATTGTCCGTATTCACCTGATTTATCACCTAATGACTTCTTTTTGTTCCCAAACATTAAAAAGAAGATGCATAGTGAGCGATTTGAGTCGCCTAACGCAGTTGTTGAAATATTTCATACACTGATTTCTGAGGTTACAGCCTCAGAGTGGAAAAAATACTTTGAAAATTGGTTCGAGCGTACAAAAATGTATCGATCTTAAAGGCGAATACTTCGAAAAACAATAAAGCCATTTATGGAATTTTACATGTTTTTTTTCATATTGTTTGTAGAAACTTTTCCAGCAGCCNTATATATATAATAGAGAAAAAAGAAAAAATAAACTGTAACAAAAGATAAACAAACTGTAGAGAAAAGGTATAACAAAAATTTATAAAATAAAAACTTACTGTTTATAAAACTCTTCATCTTGAATAGGAACGTAAAATCTCATGCTTGGAAAGCGTTGCAGTAGCGGTCTGTCTGAACGACTGATGCAGTAACATTGCCCGAGCTCTCTCTAAGTTTCGTCCCTTCCATCACATTTCTTCAGGAATACATATAGAATTGTTCAACCAACACAAGCGAGAGATCGAAAAATGCAAACGCCGACAGCTTTGTTAGTGTAAAGATAAAAAATTTTTTTAAGGACATTCGACATATTAATACGACACATTTCGCGATGACATCATGAATGTAATTTTGATACATTGCGACGTTTCTAAATTGTATGTATAATGATCTAAAATTTAAAGATCGAGATGCATTGCGACGTTGCCAAATAATGCACATAATGATATATGTCTCACTCGTTGTAGTCCTATACTCGCCATAATATTCATGCTCTCTCTCCTATCCATCGTGATCCTATACTTATCATATTGTAGTATTTGCGCTTTCTCTTCTTCCCGTTATATTTTCTCCTACGTTTTCTTTTCTTCTTGCTCATAATTTTATTAAATAAATATGGTATTTGTTTTACGATTTTTTAATGATATGACTTAGCAATGATTTTAATTTATCTAATTATAATAATATTTTTAGTAACGTAATATAATACAAATAGCTGAGCGTTCCTAATTATCAAACTATTATAAACGTATTGAGTAGCTATCGAACACTTATTGTACTACGTCGTACTACTGAACAGGGACGGATGGGATATAATTTCCGGCCTGGAAAACTATCAAATTCGGCCGGCCCTGATCAAAATCTCCTCTAAGGAAGGGGGGAGGGGGGGGAAACAAAATTTCATAATATATTAAAAAGGAACATCTATTAGTAAATAAACAAAATAAACTTTTCTCTTTGGTACTATATCACAAAATTAAAATAAACTATAATATAAATAATAAAGAACAAAAACAGAAAATTGTTATTAAAATATTGCCACAACTTAATAAATTAAAGCTTTTTTCAGTAAAATACTTTGCACTGCCAGACTGTTAATAACTTCATGATTATCAATTTCATTGAAAATTGATTTTTCATAATCATAAGATTTCAGTCAGTTATTCGTCAATTTACTTCTTAATCTATTTTTTTATATTTTTACTTAAGAATTGAGAATGATTTCTCACATTCTACTTGTGATA
Organism: Acromyrmex charruanus; assembly: GCA_017607545.1. Taxonomy (NCBI): domain Eukaryota; kingdom Metazoa; phylum Arthropoda; class Insecta; order Hymenoptera; family Formicidae; genus Acromyrmex; species Acromyrmex charruanus. The sequence goes on along the minus strand of JAANIC010000747.1, from coordinate 671,353 downwards.
TTGGAAGTGTTAAAAGATACTGATATGCTGTAGCAAGTGCAGAATACGCTTCTTGAAACATGTTGTATTTTAAAATTATTGCATAGCAGCATCTTGCACAATTTTTGCAGCTCTTGCAAATATTTTTTCCTTTTTATATATATACATACTACAAATTTCAGTATCATGAACCTCTACAGTCTAAATTATCAATGTCATCTAAATCTGGATCATAATTTATTTTATACGTATCTTCCAAAATTAATTTCAATTTTTCCCAGATTGTTACAAAACTTACAAGTTCCTCTTTTAATTTTGAAGAAGTTGCAGAAGAATTGTACTTTATTATTTTTGCGGACAAATAATGCATGCAATTATCAGGTAGATTTTTCTTACTGCATATTTCTTCAAAATGATCAGGGTCTAATATTGCTAGATCCCTGCATATATCCATATTTTTCAAAAATCTTTTGCTCATAGCTTCAACAGCAATATCCATTAATACATTGAACGTAGATATTTTAAATTTTTCTCAGTTTGTAGTTCGTGAGATGCTTTTTCGTAAAAAAATTTGTTTACACTTCTTCGACACATTTCAAAGAATTGTTCTTGAATGTTTGCATCTATATTTCTTGAATAGAATTCTGATTTAACCCACTCTATAAATACTTTTGTTGCCTCTTGAATAGAGATAAAGTCTCTGGATAGACTTGCTTAATAATAGTCAATCATATGATTAGATTTAAGTAGATCTAAACGTTTGGTCTGCAAATATCTTGATAAAAAACCAGTTATACTAAAAATTTTTTAAAATATTTGCGCTGTTATTATATTCTCGTATTTCAGTAGACCATCTTTATGATTTTTAGCTATAATTCTGGATTCAGGATTAATTTTAATGTTATTTTCAATTCTTTGTAAAGCGTCAATGACATTAACATATAAACTATTTTCGGATTTATTAAGCTCTCCAAACATTTTTTTTAACGCTGTTTCCTTGGCCCACTAATGAGTTGCGCCAATACTTTTGTAACAATGCACTCCCAACCGCATTGTACACAGCGTCCTCACCCTGCTGGATGCTGCCGCAGTGATCCCTGGTCACTTGCAAGCGATGAGAGCGCGATGCGCTCGAAAAAGTCTAAAACACAATCCATAGGTCGCAGTCGTTCGGCAAGAAGCTGAGAGCGACCGCGGAAAGACGAACGGCGCGTCTTCTGCTCGTATCGCAAATCGCCGGAAATCACCGAGCGATACCATAACAATACGAGCGGAAGCAACAATCGAATAAAAGCCGTGCTTATAGCGCGAGGCCTCTCTTCTTATTTCCGCCGCTTTTCCGACTACCAACTCCAATTCCGCTCGCTACCACCAGCTCCTAGCGCGTACACACATCTATTGTAAGACATTGAACACACATTACTACGTTCATAAATACTCATTATATTTAATTTATAAAAGTAATAAGGCTCAACAAATTAAAATAAATAAAAAGACAAAGGGCTACGAGCCTAAAACAATCATCATAAATTAACAAATTTGTATTAAATAGTCAAAAAATAAAATAAAACATGTCATGAAATTAAAAAACATGAAATTTAATTTGACCGTCAGCAAGTAAACAACACAAACGTTTCGATCCCTGTTGGATCATTTTCAATATGACGCAAAAATAATAATGGAAATGTTACATAGATAAAATATATAAAAATTAATTAAAAATTCGCTCTCGGACGCAGTATCAATTATAAATCTCGTTCCAAAATAAAAAGAAAATTATACAAAAGTTGTAGTTGACAACAATGTGTTCCTCCGGATTGTGTATGTAGAATAAGGACGAACATGTTTCTGTTAGCAAGTACAAAATGTAATAATAAATTACGACAGGAATAAAAATAAAAATAATAAGAAAAGTACAAATCGAATCGCAAATAATAAAAAGAAAGGTACAAAACAAGTCGCAAGTAATAAATTTAAATTAAAAGAAAGAGGCAAAAATTATTTTTGATATTATAAGACATGTACATAAGAGTTATTAATGTCGGTAGAGAAAGTGTAAAGTGCCGTCATTCATAATAATTTTCCTTCTCCTACTTTTACTGACAAACTGATTTTGGAATGGTTACGTATAACAAAAAGATTTATTAATAACCATCCCAATATACTTATCATAAACGCCGATAAAGGTAGTGTTACTGTTGCTCTGGACAAGGACGTCTACGTATCAAAAATGAAGGAAATTCTTTCAGACACTAACACTTACGCGATCGTCAATAAAGATCCAAATAAAAAATTGACTCAAGATTTACGCACTTTGTTGGTGAGATGGAAGCGTGATCAATTTATTGACGAACAAACATATCGTAGATTGCTTACAACTGATGGTCTTATACCTAGAGCTTACGGTTTGACTAAAATATATAATGATGGTAACCCATTGAGAGTGATTGTGTCATCTGTTAACAGTCCATTATATTATCTTTCTCTTTTTTTGCATAATTTAATTAGTGATAGTGTATCAAAAGCTCCTAGTTACATTAAAGACAGTTTCCATTTGAGCATTTAAATGGTACTGTTTTTGATTCTGAATATGTTTTGGCTTCGTTGGATGTAGTATCCCTTTTTACTAATATTCCTGTTGAGGTAGCATTAAATAGCATCGATACGAGATGGGTTTACATCTCGGCGAAGACAAACATCTCAAAAAACGAGTTTGTTATTGCTGTTAGATTTATTTTAGATTCAACCTTTTTTGCCTTTAATAATAGAACTTACAAACAGATATTCGGCTGGGTCCATTATCTCCAATAATCGCCGACATTGTAATGCAAGATCTAGAAGAAACAGCACTTAAAAAATTGTCAGTACAACCTTTGTTTTATTTTAGATATGTAGACAATATTCTCGCGCTTCCATCTGATATTATCAATGACACTTTAAATATTTTTAACTCTTTCATACGAGATTGCAGTTTACTTTGGAGGTTGGTACAAGTGGCAGATTAAATTTTCTTGGTACAATGCTTGTTATAGATAATCAGAAAATTATATTTGACATTTATCATAAAAAGACGTTTTCCGGAAGGTTCCTTAATTTCTATTCAAATCATCCTCTTTGCCATAAAAAAGGTACGCATCAGTTTCATTGACAAAATTATTCTATTATCACATCCACGGTTCCAACAAAAAAATTTTATAGATGCTATTCATACTTTTTTAAATAACTGTTGTCCTCTTCCCTTTATTTTCTCTACAATTGAACGTAGATTGAAGTTTCATATACATAATAAATATATTACACATAATTCACGTGAGAAAGATAAATATTTTATGATTCCTTATGTCAAATCTATTTCTGAAAGTTTCCTTCCTATCTCTAGTATGTTTCATTGTAAATTAGCCTTTTCTATTCCCAAGAAAACATTAAAAAGTTTTATAAAAAGAGGAAAAGATAAGCTTGATTTCCCATCCAATCAGAATATTGTTTATAAGATCTCGTGTGATGATTGTGAGGCGAGTTATGTTGGTCAGACAAAAAGAAAATTGAGTAGGAGATTACATGAACATATCTCTTAGACATTAAGAAAAATACGGGTTCTTCTACTGTCATAACTGATCATCGAATTAATTTTGATCATAATTTTAAATGGAACGATGTCAAAATTTTAGATTGTGAATCTTCTTATAATAAGAGATTGGTGTCTGAAATGATTCATATTAAAAAAGACAGAAACAGGGTCTTAATAGACAAAATGATACCGAATCTTTACCTGAAACCTACTCATAGATCATTCAATCTCTTTCTCCTTCTTATCCTTCTGCATTCTTTTCCTATCCATTTCTTCTCTTCCCACTTTCTCTTCCCTCTACTTTATTTTCTCCTTCTTATGTTCCCCTTTCTTTTTAGTTTACCATTTTATCCTTCCTGTTTTTATATGTGTACTTTACTTTATCTCTTAGTTTCTTAGAGAGATGATTATTTTCAATTCTCATCGCATTGTCTAATCGATAACACATCATTTTGACACACATAATAAGGTATTTATTCTCAACTTATCTGTACTAAACTCAATATATATATAATGAATGACGGCACTTTACACTTTCTCTATCGACATTAATAACTCTTATGTACATGTCTTATAATATCAAAAATAATTTTTGCCTCTTTCTTTTAATTTAAATTTATTACTTGCGACTTGTTTTGTACCTTTCTTTTTATTATTTGCGACTCGACTTGTACTTTTCTTATTATTTTTATTTTTATTCCTGTCGTAATTTATTATTACATTTTGTACTTGCTAACAGAAACATGTTCGTCCATATTCTACATACACAATCCGGAGGAACACATTGTTGTCAACTACAACTTTTGTATAATTTTCTTTTTATTTTGAAGCGAGATTTATAGTTGATACTGCGTCCGAGAGCAAATTTTTAATTAATTTTTATATATTTTATTTCTATGTAACATTTCCATTGTTATTTTTGCGTCACATTGAAAATGATCCAATAGAAATCGAAACGTTTGTGTTATTTACTTGCTGACGATCAAATTAAATTTCATGTTTTTTAATTTCATGACATGTTTTATTTTATTTTTTGACTATTTAATACAAATTTGTTAATTTAATTATGATGATTGTTTTAGGCTCGTAGCCCTTTGTCTTTTTATTTATTCTCATTATATTTATTGTAACCAGCCGAGCCGATTTGTATATCTCCCCCTTCTTGCCTGAACCTCTTTATTGTGTCCGACCGTCGCCCGTCTTGAACGAGCTAATCTGCGCATAAAAGTCAGGTTGTTACACTCTGTACCTTCCTACGTTTGAGATTATTAGAACTGGACTCCCAAATGTTCATGTGTTGATACGATTCTTTAAACAAGAAGGATATCAAATTTAATAATGAAAAAAGTGAAGCAGCCTTGATGTTTGCTTTTAGCACATCACAGAGCACTAGGTTTAAAATATGGCTATAACACCAAATATGCACATGGTCTGAGTTGTGAATTTGCATTTTCGTAGAAAAGCCGTTGTATTCGTCTTCGGTATTGGCCGCATCGTTTATTGAATTTGGAATACAATTTTGGAAATTTAAACCATTGCTTTGTAGCACGTTTAATGGTAGTTTCAAAACCTTTTCTAGTTGTGACAACATATTGAACCACAGAAAATAATCGTTTGATAATATTTCCCATATACACATACCTGCAATAAATTAAATAAATGAAATTTGAATATTTCAATAATACATAATACATTTTAAATAATATATAATATATTTCATTACCTTATCACAATCGAACATTGCTCTCTTGTAGAAATATCTTGTATAGAATCTATTTCAATGGAGAACAATCTGTCTTCTAATATTTCCGCTGACATTTTTCTTTTCATCATTATAATAGAAATTATTGAATTTAATGTTGTTTTTCATAGAAATATTAAAAAATTGCCAGTTCGTTGTGTGTTCCCTTTTTCATATGCTTTTTTGCTGCGTTCGATTATATCCAGATGTTTTTTTTAAATATCCAGATGTTTTTTTTATTTAAATAACAACAAGATAATTTCTAGGAAATTTCCATGATCTGTATTTTCATTTTCTAACGAATATGCAGCCTCATTTAAATTTCTTCTGTAAGAAAGGCCTGTCTTCCCTAATAGCACAAGATGTCCTCAGGATCCTGAATATGTCTCAGGACATCCTGAACATTTTAAGGACATTCATACCTCTACTGGATGTCTTGAGGTCATCCTTAGGACATTATTTTCGGGATATCCTCAGGACATCCTTGGGATAGCTTCAGGACATCCTTGTGATAACCTTGGGACAACCTCAGAAAGTCGGTTGAACATCCTTAAGATAAAATGTGCTATGTAGGAATTATTATAGTGTGTTCCGATTGCGGATGATTAGAAATACTTTGTATATACAAATATTTGATTTATTTCTAAAATGATTTTTTAAATATTCCAATGCTTTAATTATGGTTAATCTTATTGTCTATTAATAATTGCGTTTTAATTCCTTATATTTAATTTGTATTGTATATTATTGTTTCTAATGGAAAAAATTCTACATATAATACAATTCAATATTCTTTTTTTCCATCTGACCGTTTCGCATATCATATACTTAATATAGCATTCATCATTTTTGAAATCTACACATAGATTGTTGAAAATCTATTGTTGCTATAAATTAAACATGTGTTACAAAATGATATATATATATATATATATATATATGTTTTGTATAAAATCTAATAAGTATATACGTATATTACAAAATTATAAACAACTTAATATTTACATTAATTAAAAGAATCAATTTTAAATATTTCAATGGAATGTATGTGTCCTTTTCTTTGATACTAAATTGATCATGTGCTAACAAAACGTATATTAAATACATTTATATATACATAAATTAAATTAGTTTTATTATCTAAAAATTAAGAGTGTAGTGTAAGAAATTTAGAGACACAACAGAGAAGCTGTCAGCGTTAGGATTGTGTGGCTCAGTGGCAAGACGGAAGTCTACCAACTCGGAGGAGAGACTAGGCCTCCCATTTAGCCGGCAGCACGTCTATAGGATGTCCATAGGACGTCCCTATTAGGGTTACCAATGAATTTGATGACATTAATAATATCTAATATTCGTCGATTGTTCGTAACTTATTGACTGCGCTTATGGGCATACTGATTAAATAATAATTTATCTATGGTCCTATTTTTAAAATAAAATATGAATCACAATTATTTCTGTGTATCGTTGTTTGTTCGTGTTTATAGATTCTCTGATACACATGTTTCTAATCCTTCATGCCACAATTGAAATTAAAGCAGCTTGTTTTTCCGTTCTCAAATGCCAAACACACCAAACAGAATAAAACTTTTTTTAAGAAACTGTAAGTTAACCATATCCTATTGCTTTCATTTTCTCGTTTGCTTTATCAATTTTGAAAGGTAATCCTTTTGGGTTTTTGGAACTATAGGATGATGACTGAAAAATATATTCAGTTCCATAGAATCCGGTCTTTTAAAAAAGTTGTAGTCATCTAAATCTAGCTCATATAGAGTTTTTTCTACTTCATCCGAAACCTCTTTTCCTTTTTCAAAATTTATTTCTTTAAAAGAATCATTAACACTAGTAGGTCCTATTTCCTCTTAGCTTCTTTACTTTTTTCAAGCAGTAGCTAAGGATTCTAAGGCATTACAGATCGAAGGAAAATCGTTTTTCGCATTTTCAGATATTGGGATTTTAGAAAACATATTTGTTAATATGCATCATATAACATGGTTCAATAAATATAAATTTAAATTAAAAATAAAAGTTTAGAAAGACTATGAACCAAATGACAACAAAATAAATGTATAAACATAAGAAACAAATATAATTGTCATGATCTAACGCAAATAATAAATAACAAACGTCGTTTCGAGCCCGATCGGATCATATTCAGTGTTAAAAATAAACGTAATAAAAATTAATATACTTAAATTAAATTTATATTCGCCACGATTAACAACAGACTCCTTTTTTACATTCGTAAATACAAGAACTCTCATATTTCCTGTTTTCCTAATAAAGAGAATCTAGAGACAAATATTTTACCTTATGTTAAGGGTGTTTCTGAAAGTTTCAGACCTATTGCCTTAAAGATGAATTCCAAGTTAGCTTACTCAATTCACTCAAGACGAAGGAACAGTCAAAACAATGGACTTCACTGAGTGAACCAGCTCCGAAGAAGGCGAAGATCGTGAAATCGACCGGAAAATTGATGGCCACAGTTTTTTGGGATGCACGCGGTATAATTCATATTGATTACCTTCCGTCGAAGCAAACGATCAATGACGATTACTACGCAGCCTTATTGGACCGTTTCAACAACATTTTAAAGAAAAAACATCCCCATTTGGCGAAGAAGAAAGTGCTCTTCCATCAAGACAATGCACGAGTTCACGTATCCAATATCGATGGCCAAATTCAACGAATTCCGCTACGAATTGCTTCCCTATTCAGCATATTCGCCAGATTTAGCTCCCTGCGACTATTTCCTGTTTCCATACCCGAAGAAATGGTTCGGAGGAAAGAGATTCACCACCAGAGAGCAGCTCATCGCCGAAACAGAGGCTTATTTTGGAGGGTTGGACAAATCATATTATTCGGATGGCTTGAAAAAGTTAAAGAATCATTGGATCAAGTGTATCGAGCTGAAAGGAGACTATGTTGAGAAATAAAAATGAATCAATAAAAAATGTGTTTTACTATGTTTTTCTAAAAACTTATTGACTTGCCCTCGTATCAAATCTTTTATATGAATGACACATATCATTAGAGTTAAGTAAATAACATGAGATATTACCATTTGTGTTTTACTTTTTAATTTGATAAAATTTAACTTGATTAGTTAAGATTGTAATATCTGAGTTTTAATTTTTCATTTGACACATTAATTTTTTTTCGAAGAGTAATTTTTGACAGAGAATTAAAGTTGCCATTACTTGAATTGGAATAAGAAGACCTTCAATAAGAATATCCTTGAATAAAAATTAAAACTACTATTAATTGAGTTGGATATTTACGTTTTATTCATCATACAGTATTAAGTGGAACATATTCATAGTACATAGTGTATTATATATTTACAAATATATTTGTTAATTTTGTTTACAGTTTGTTATATTTAAATTTCTATCAATAAATGAGAATTCAGATATATACATTGACGTTGGTTTGACAAAATGGATCTGTTCAGATATTGATGATGATATGTGTACAATAACATACTGACCCTGATTCAAAATCTGTCACACAACGTGTTAAAACTGAAGAGTCTTTTAAGACTGATTATGATGTGGAAATAAAAAAATTCTATAGTAAGATTTTATTTTGTTTTCTCGTAGACATTAGTCACACTTTTTGGATAAGAATATGTTCATTCTTTTCAAATTGTAACAGTTTTTATTTGATTTAGATACTTCATCAAAAAGCTCGTGCAGCTCTTTCTGGTTTTTTAATTGATTCCAATTATGAAACTGAGGTAGAGCAAAATATGGGTCGTGGAAAGAGAAAGAAAAAGGTTCATCATCAAGTAGTGATTTATCATCAGCTAATATACCATTGAAAATTGCGAAGATCAGCATCCTTGCTCCTCCTGTCGTGATTTTCGAAACTAAGACTTGTGATTTGATTTGAATCTCAACACCTTTTCAATACAGTTAAACAAAGATATCCTTTCCACTGGCACCAAGTTAACTGAAGAGGAAAAGCTACAGGAGAAAAAATTGACTACTGACAAAAAGAAGTCATCTTCTCACATGAATTTAATGGAATTAAAAGAGACAATTTAAAAAGCAAAAGAAATTACTACTTATAAAATTAAAAGGCTTCCAAAATCATCAACTTTATTAAATATGACTCTAAAAAATCCCTTAAAATCTATGTCATCATCAGTATCTCTCATATCTGCCTCTTCAAATTCATTTGTAGGAAGCCTTGCGAGCTATGCTGAAAAAACTGTTCAAGAAGACATGATGTCTCCTTTGAAACAATCTTTGATACAAAATAAAAAAACTTGCAGACAATTCATTGGATCTTGATGATTCAATTTTAATACACAAGATTTTATTTTAATAAGCGATATTAGCCGTACATCTTCTGGAGATATAGTGCAATGCAACAGCAGTAGGTCAATACGTGATTCAAAATTATTTCCTGTCGACGTACACTATTCAAGGAACATTTGCATAATAAGAATATGAGTAATATCTTGTTGTTAGACAAATGTAAAATGCATATTTGCTTTTGTTATTTATATTACTATAATTTTTTATTTGTTGCAGAAAAAAACATTAACTCAGCTGGAAACAAAACTTCATAGAACATTTGTTACAATAGGAGAAATTTCTGGGAAGATAGATATTCTTATCATGAATACAAACAAGATCATGAGGTTTTTAGTACTCTCAGAAAAGAGAATATCACTTCCTGAAAAAATGCCAGCACTAGATACAAACAATATTTAAAAGAATTTGAAAAATTTCTAGAGGCGGATTCTAATTTATCTACTGCTGTAAGTTTAATTCATATCTTTAGATAATCAAGGAAATTTTTCCTATATATATGTACTTTTTAAAAAAGGAAAAAGTACATAAAAAAGCTCGCTTTCCGAAGCTTGAGCATAAGCAATCATGTTTGTATTTCCTTTTGCTATAAAAAATACAGATGCGTAACTTTAGCAGATTTAACAAATACTAACATTGCCAATGGTGCACTACACACTTTGTTTATTATTGTCTATCTCTTGTTCTTTCGGATTATTGTCGATATACTCAGATAAACCTCTGAGATGTTACATAAAAAGTAGAATTTACGGTTTTGTGAAGTGAGAGACATGCAAAAGAATTCTTTATTATATTATTTTTTTATGCTGAAGAAAGTGGAGCCAAACGTTTGTTTTGAATTTTAAATATTTTAACAAATAGACACTATTATCATAATTACATATTTTCGCATCGTAAATATAAACTGCGTTTTGACTCTTGATGTCCATTTACAATTTGATTACTATTTTATGTAGAAGAGTTTTTACTTCTATAGTGTTAGTTCTCAATATCTTTTTTATGTATTTTCCCTTTTGTAAAAAAGGTATCTTTAAGTATATATAGAAATATGTGTGTGTGTGTGTGTGTGTGTGTGTGTGTGTGTGTGCGTGTGTGTGTGTGTGTGTGTATGTGTATACACATAATATTTCATTGGTTTTTGTTCATAGTGTCACTATATGTCTAATTATATGAACAGAATGTGAATAATCCCAAAAGAAAAAGTGCAACAAACATATTAAGTAAGTTACTTTCTGATACACTAACAAGTGAAATGAATTGTGAAGGAGGTAACAAGAAACACACACACACACACACACACACACACACACACACACACGCACACGCACACGCACACGCGCGCGCGCGCACGCACGCACGCACACGCGCACACACGCGCGCGCGCGCGCGCACACACACACACACGCACACACACGCAAGCAGTCTGACGGTAGTCTGGGAAACAAGATGAAAAAGTTTTAATTACAGTGGGACAAATAGCTATTTTCTTTTATGAATATAATAAATTAAGTAAGCTTTCAGTTCAATTATTCATCTTTAAATTTTTCTTGTGTAAGAAATTTTAAAGCAAAATATAAGTTTGCGTATACCTTATTAAGAATTTCCATTCGGTGACATAGATCGACTTAAGCATTTTATTTTATTTGTACATCCAGTAAATAACAAAGATCAAACAACACTTGTGTCAAATTGTGACACTAAATGGAAAATATCTTAAGATATATACTTATCAAATGACAATATATTTGTGTGATTATATATATACACGGTGTCCGGTCAAGCCATAATAGAGTAGATTCCTGAGATCATTTTGAGAAAATTTTAAAACTAAAATGTTGAGGCTATAATAGTTCTTGAATTATAAGCACTTAAAGTAAGCGAATACCGTCTAAAGTTCGCACTTCAGGTACAGTACGAAAATGCCATCTATGTTTGAACACATAAACTTTTTTAGGCGATTCACTAACTTGAAATGCTTATAATTTAAAAACTTGATTATAGTCTCGACATTTCGATATAAAAATTTTCATCTTAAAATGATTTCAGGAACCACTTGTTACAGTCTTTACGGAACATCCATATTTTTTAAAGAACCTATTGTTTAATAATTAAGATTTTTATAATTAAGATTTTATCCTTAAGTGTAATCCTTCTAAAAACATAAAAGATAATTTATATTACAAAATATTGCATCAACATATTGGTCAGTATGTCAAACTGCCTACCCTCTAGCAGACATATGTGATTAATTGATTATATTTTATTAATGTAATCGATTGTAATCAATTTCATAAATGTAATTGATTGTCCATATGTATCTGCTAAAGAAGACAATCCGACATATTGATCAATATGTTGATGTAACTCTCTATCTAACCCCCTCTCTAACAATAAAAGAATCTTTATACATCATTCATGTATATATCATTCATACAAAGAAGTGATATTTTTATTTATGTGATATTCAGTTTAGTTCATAATTTTTAAATTTTTCTTACGAGAGACATTTTACAGAAAAAAGTATAAGATTGCGTGTACCTTACTAAATGACACAATGTATCTGCTGTGATAGTCTCATATGTGTATATTTTTTTTAAAGAACCTATCATTAATAACTAAAATTTTTTTGCTATTTATAATATGTAATCCTTAAGCGTAGTTGTTTCAAAAGAATAAAAAATGATTTGTATCTTAAGTATAAGTATTAGTATCTTAAGTAGTTAAGAGAATTCTTTTATATATTGTATCATTCTACACATGCAAAGAAATGATATTTTGATTAAAAAGATATAATTCAGTTTTATTATTGATCTCTAAATTTTTCTTTGCGAGAAACATTTTATAAAAAAAAAGAATTACGTGTATCTTACTAATTGTAAGATATATACTGTCCAAATGACAACATATCTGCATGTTGTGATAATGTCATTTATTTTTGTAAAGGAAATAATATATCATTAATAATTCATACCTCTTTTATGGCTATATCATTCTTAAGCATAATTCTTTCGAAAGTGTGAAGAATGATTTATATTCTAAGTCCATATTAATATAAACAATAAATAAGTTACTCATTTACAAATTGTAATACCGATTGTAATTTAATTTTTAATAACAATCTGATAATTTCTTAAAATTTAATGATATATTATATCATTACTCTTCTTACTGTTATTCTTGTGTATTAATTCTAAATTTCCTATAATGTTATTGTCTTCAACCAATAGTTGAATCTTTATTTTATTGTTCTACTCCTGCTGAATAACATTATTTTTATTTGTATTTCGTAGTTCATTAATATAATCTTATTACGTCACTTTTGTGTTGAAGAATTTCAAGGAATAATATATAAGAGAAATTTTGTAATAACATGAATCCAGATACGGTGAACACTAAAGTTATCCTTTTCTTAATTAATTGTTAAGAAAAAGATAACCTGACCTTAGCGTTCATTGTATCTGGATAAACAATATTGCAAAAACTATCCTTATCATAAATACTGCCAACATATTAGCTGTCTCTTACCATAAATGAGCACGAAATCAAGAAAAAATATCTTCTACATTAATTCTCGAATCGATATCGAAATGATCTCGATTTTTAAATCAATGAAATTTAAATGCTGGTCTATATCAAACATGTTTCCAATATTGTTTGGAAGATTAATTCAAGATTTTATTTCCAACTCGAAAATTGATCGAAATTAGAGCCAAAAATTCGTGGAAATCAATAAAAATTTCGAAAATTTTCGACTTTTATTTTCGACATCGAAACGACGTCTTTTCGAGAAATTATTTCTGACTGGGATGGAACTATCTTCGACTAAAGAAATTTTTATATTAATATTTACTTTTTCGAGTTCTTTTTATCATTGGATACCGCAACTTTGTAAATTAAAGGTACTTTACATTTTTTTATTTACCAGATATGTAAATATGAAACCGGAATTTTTTAATAGAAAATACACGTTTATTGCATGAAAATGATAAAAAATATTTCATTCGAAGTATTGCCCATCGCTAGCTATACATTTTTCCCACCTGTCTGACAATTTGTGGATGCCAAAAAAATTGTTGCTCTTTTAAGCCAAACCAGTCATCTAGCCATTTTCGTACATCTTCGTAAGAAGTGAAGCGCTGCTGAGCAAGTGCGTGTCCCATCGATGCAAATAAGTAGTAATTGGACGGAGCCAAGTCTGATGAGTAAGCCGCATGCGAAAGTATTTCCCAACCAAACGCTTCAATCGTTTCCTTGACCAGTTTTGCTGTGTGTGATGGTGCATTATCATGAAGCAAAATCACTTTGTGTTGCCTTTTTTGATATTCCGGTCGTTTTTCACGCAAAGCTTGATTCAAATTGATCATTTGTTGTCGATAGCGTTCAGTATTAACGGTTTCGCCAGGTTTTAGCAGCTCATAATAGATCACACCTTTCTGATCTTACCAAACACAGAGCATTGTCTTCCGTCCATAGTGATTTGGCCTTGCAGTCGATGTCGATGGTTCGCCTGGAGTTACCCATAATTTTTTACGCTTAGGATTCTCAAAATATATTCACTTTTCATCGCCAGTCACAATTCGATGGAGAAATGACTTTCTTTTGTACCTGGCGAGCAGCATTTCGCAAATGGTTTTTCGGTTTTCCTGCTGTCTTTCATTCAGTTCATGTGGAACCCATTTTCCCTCTTCTGCATCTTTCTCATGGATTTCAAACGTATAGAGACAGCTTCTCGTGTCACATTCAATTGATCCGCGAGTTGTTGTTGAGTTTGAGCGTCATCCTCATCCAACAATGCTTGCAATTCGCTGTCTTCAAACTTTTTCGGTGGTTTTCCACGTTCTTCGTTTCTCACGTCAAAATCGCCACTTTTGAATTTTTTAAACCACTCAAAGCACTGTGATTTACCAAGAGCATACTCACCGTAAGCTTCGACAAGCATTCGATGCGATTCTGCAGCAGTTTTCTTCAAATGATAACAGAAAATCAATGCTGTCCGCAAATCGTATAATTTCCAGGCACCAAAATTCGACATGTTCAACGCTATTACAAACTATACTGTTGTATGAAACTTGTATTGTTGTGAGTTGAAAATCTTTGTCAGATGTCAGAACAAGGAAATGGCGTCAATAACGCGGTCTGACGGCAACTACATTGACAGCTATGGCCATCTATTGGTAAATTTCGGTTTCATATTTACATACCTGGTATACATATAGTAATCTACAGACGGACTTTCATCGCTCTATTTTCAGTATCTCTGTACTTAATTGCTCTGGATTTTTTTAAGTACTGTATTGATGTAATTTATATTTTCATTTTTATAGATCAATGTGTATGATTTTAATGAAAAAATTTTTTATTTTACGATGCTTGTGAATTTTATGCGCTTTTGGACACTAATATGGATTTTTATTATTTCGACATCTAATTTTTACGCTTTATTGTTGCGGACGTATCACTTTATATCACTTTAACGATGACAGGATTCTACTTACGGCCATTTTTATTACATTTTACTAGTTGACCCGTTTTAACTTAAATATATTAATTTTTATTATGTTTATTTTTAACACTGAAGATGATCCGATCGGGCTAGAAACGACGTTTGTTATTTATTATTTGAGTTAGATCATGACAATTATATTTGTTTCTTATGTTTATACATTTACTTTGTTGTCATTTGGTTCATAGTCTTTCTAAATTTTTATTTTTAATATTTGTTAATGTTTTACATTATTTTGCTTCATCCATCATTCTTCGCTTTTTTTTCTCCCTGTCTTTCTCAGCATTGTCTTTGGCTTTGGTTTTAGAGCTTCCTTTATTTTTGTTCATACTATTGAAACAGTTTGACGCGTGTTAACAAAGGTCGATAAAATAGAGAGCGAGAGTGTCGAGTGTGTCGACTGGCAAGTGGAGATCAGTGATCGAGGTTGATTGAGGGGGACGATTGCAATGTGTGATCCAGATTTTTCACGACTATTCAAGTGACTTGAGGCGAATGGCGCTCAGAAAAAGTTAGAATGACAGTGACACAAGTTACGGCTTTTATCTTTTTGTCATTGTCGCTCTAACCTTGTCGAGCCCATGCGCCGCGAGCCAATCAGAGCACGATTCAGATCACGTGGTAAATTGGCGACTCTCTTATTATAGGCTCTCTAGTTTTCATAAGTATGCGCTCTCGAAAAAGAAATCAACGCGAAATTTATCATAAACTTTATTTATACTATTAATGTGTTTATTAAAAATAAATCATAACCCATGTGGACAGTGGAGTGTGCCGGTGTGTGGACAGTAGCGCTTGGGTTCGGGGCGGCCCTTCGAGATTTTTCCCAACTTTCCGACCGTCCCATCCGTGCCTGCTACTGAACAGCTATCATATTATTAATTGATTCTAAATAACTATAGAGAAAGAAGATTCTTTTCCACTCGCGGTAAGGAAAAATAGGAATGTGCAAATTTCAAAGTTATGTGACAAGCAGATGATCTCATAGAGATAACGAAAAAAATATTTTAAGATTGTGGAAGAAATTCAAAAAGAAATAGAGATTATAATTATAATTTCTTATTATTCAATTTTTATTTTAATAATTTGATTAACTTATTTGAGAAAAAATTGCACGCCTTCTTATCACATATAATTCTAAATCGCTGAATAGAAGCAGGGAAAAAGGAAACTGAAAATAATTTTAAAAATTCAGTAATATATTTAGGTATCATATTATACAGTTTTTATAAAACATTAATTTACTTCATACCTTAAATGTAATGCGTATACAATTTCATCTGAAACGCACATTACTAATTCACACTCCATGATTGAAGTTTCATCATAAACACGCAATCCTTTAATCACATTTATTGTTGATACAATTTTGGCGTATAGTAGTTACAAATTGTTATATATATTCTTTCGCACGCGATTTTATTAAAAAGTTATGGTATTCATTTTATGACTTTTATAATGCGATTTTACAATAGAATGATACGAGCACAATTTTAATACTCGTAATATTTTAATGATATACGTGATTCTGCTCGAGAACGACTATCCACTAAATTTTATTTTTGGTACGATTAATGATAGGATTCAATACCTTTTAAAGAAAAAAATAGGCTTACAAGAACCATTTAATATTGATAATTCAATAGAACGAACAGCTTGGTTTACAGTACTATTCATACCATCAATCTGAAAAATTTAATAGATTCAATAGGACACAAAAGTTTCTTTTTATACAATAAATAAATTAAAAATTTATTAAAGCTCAAAAGATTCGCGCCCACAATTTAATAAAAATAATGTAGTATACAAAATCAATTATAGAGATTGTGATGCGTCTTATGTTGGTCAACTTAAGACAAATTACAGACCACCGTAACCATATAAACTGGAAAACTTCCAATCTTTCGGTAATAATCGAACATAAACTACAAACATGAATTTGATTGGGATAACATTTTAATGATGGATTACGGATGAAGAACCGTGCTACAGTAAACGATTAATTTCTGAAATGATTAATATTAAAAAACAGAAAAATAGTTTAAATCTACAGACGAACACTATAAGTCTTCATATATAAGTCATATTTACCAATATTAAACAGTATATGACTTTGCATCACCGGTGCTGCGTGAATTTTGCGAGTCTTTGTTTAGTTGTCGCTTGTCTTTTGTAACGTCCCTGGTGAAAAAATTTCTCTGAATTTCTCCGAAAATTTTTCTGAAAAAGTCTGAAAATTTTTTTGAAAATGTCCATATTTTCGGACGTTGCAGAGCTTTTCAGAGAATTTTTTAGTATAAATTTAGATATTTGTCAGAATATTTCAGTGACTTTTAAAGATTTTCATAAAATTTTTTACAATATATTCATAGACTTTTAGAATTTTTCAGACATTTTCAATGTGACACTTGAAAAAAAATTTATATTTTAAGACTTATAAATTTTGTTTCTTTATTTAACAGAAGTTGTTCCATACAAGATATATGTAATGATTTTATCCGAAATTGTTTTGAAAAACACACTTACCTAATGGGATTCGAACCTGGGATCTCTGGATAATAAGTTTCCTACATTACGTACTACACCACTTCTTCAACTGATAAAGCGTGTTATTTATATCTATTTAAGTTTCAGAGACATCATTCGTGTGAAATTCAGGAACATTCAGAGCCTTGAAAATGATTTTCAAAGGAATCCTCTGAAAGCCTTTGAAAAGTAAGATACTATTGAAATTCTATCTTCAGAGATATCACTGAATTCTCGAATTTCAACGAAATTCGAGGAGTTTTAGACACTTGGAAATGATTTTCAGAGAATTTGCTGAAAATCTCCGAAAAGTGAAAAGTCGTGAAAATTTTATCTTCAGAGACACCACTGAATTTCCGAATTTCAGCAAAATTCAGCGACTTTTCGACATTTGGAAATGATTTTCAGAGAATTTGCTGAAAGTCTCTGAAAAGTGAGAAACCATGAAAATTCTACCTTCAGAAACATCACTGAATTCTCGAGTTTCAATGAAATTCAGAGACTTTTAGACACTTGAAGATGACTTTCGGAGAATTCTCTGATAATCCCTCAATTTCTTTGAAAAAGTCTCTGAATGTCACTAAAAATCTCTGAAAAATGATTTCAGACATTTTCAACGAAGTTTTCAGAGACATTTTTTTACCAAGGGTTCACATGTATTAATCCGACCGTGTCATTTGTTAAATTATGCGATTAACTCTTTTTACATTAAAAATGTTGTTGACCATCACTGGACATTATCTCATACTTCATGACTTCTCCGTTGAGTTTTACTTTGATTGACGTTTGTATAAATTAGTTTGGATTGTTCTCAATTTTCTCATTATTATTCATAGATTCATTAAAATTTTAACATTCAGTCGATCAGCTGATTGGAAACAATTTCTGTCTGTCAACGTATAATCCATCGGAGATTGTTAACTTAACTTATCTTTACTTGGTATTATCGTTTCACTCGTCTACTGTGGATTGCGACTGCTACTTAGTAAATCTAAAGATAGCTCGATCAAGAAGCCGAAACACGTAATTATTGTTTGCTTAGATCATAGAGATATTTTATCATTCTGAGATATTTTATATGTTATACCATCAAGTTTTTTAGAGGAATTATATCGAGAATTTGTATTATTAGAGTTATATGTTTTTATTCAAGTTTTATTGGTTTTTTGACTCTTATATACCCTTTACTTAGATTTATTTTTATTTGATAACAAGAAAGTTTATGATTGATCACAATAATGAGACAGAACCATATTGCAACAATTTAATTAATCATATTATAACAATAAATGCTTGTCGTTATTAAGCAAGAATTTGATATTGCAACAGTGAACATAGACCGTGCCAACGTTCAAAGAAATAAAGTATTTATTTTTATCTAAGGGACAGTTGACCAACAATGTTGGTCTTTTATACTTATAAAAAGATATCATAACGTTTTTAACATTAAAGATATGCGAGGAACGAATTCTTTGCAATTAGGATAACTTAGATACCGGTGGTGTATGTCTGTATGCCAACATATTATTCGTTAACATTATTCTGAAAAACTAACACTATATTTATAAAGATACGTAAAATTCCACATTGAATACACTGCCTAAATTCATTTTTTAAAAGAGAATGAGAACACACAGACTTATTGATCAGCTGACGCTGATCCCTTAAAGATAAAAAAAGATTCGATATTGTCAAAGTGCACTCTTATATATGTGTCATTGCATAATTTAATGTAGGCTTGATGGCAATTACACAAAATTAACTCGCATATTTGTAAAGATACGTAAAATTCCACATTGAATATACCGTCCAAAAGAAAAAATAAATAAATAAAAAATAAATGATATATAAAAATAATGAAATAGAAAACGCATGAACAAAAGAGAGCTCTAATACATCAATCGCTCAGTGAATAGTTACCGCCACAGTCATCACATCAAAAAACGTCTGTGAGGATATTATACTTTAAACGTTAAACAAGAATTGTAAGTTTACATTACTCTGTGTGAAATTAATAAACAATATTGCTCGTCGATGATGCATTTCAGTTGCAGTATAAAGAACTTGGATTTCGAAACATGCTTACTCGCAATAATACATGGTGTACTAAGCGTAAGACATAGCAAATATATAAACATTTCAATGTGTGTGATTCAAAATTTGATGATTACGTAAATTTAAATCTTCCTACATGTCATTGTACGATTCATAGTGTTACTGATGAAACATACAGCGAAGCTCATCCATATAGACGTTGTGAAACATATATTACTTCAATGTCATAAAATGTAATTATGATATCTATATTAAAGTAAAATTGCACACACATAGTGGCGAAATTGAAATAACTCTTGATGTGAAAATAATAATTTTCAATAATAACTTGGATATGTTGCTGGAAAATATGAAATGATGAGCACTAATTAGTGAGACTTATGGCGACATTACTGATTCAGTCACTTGGCTCACTACATACGCTGGAGGATTCAATAGAATGCGAAACTTCTGAAAATTTGTGGTGAGGATCACTATTTAAAAAAAGAAACTTACGATACATAAGTCTTATTACATCATTAATGTTTTATAAAAAAAATGTATAATATGATACTTAAATATATTACTGAATTTTTTAAATTATTTTCAGTCTCCTTTTTCCCTGTTTCTATTCAGCGGTTTAAAATTATATGTGATAAGAAGGCGTGCAATTTTTTCTCAAATAAGTTAATCAAATTATTAAAATAAAAATTGAATAATAAGAAATTATAATTATAATCTCTATTTCTTTTTGAATTTCTTCCACAATCTTAAAATATTTTTTTCACTTCCTTCTATGAGATTATCTGCTTATCACATAACTTTAGAACCTGCATATTCCTGTTTCTCCTTACCACGAATGGAAAAAAAATCTTCTTTCTCTATAATTATTTAGAATCAATTAATAATATGATATGACTGTTCAGTCATGATGATGACTGTTCAGTAGTACGACGTAGTACAATAAGTGTTCAATAGCTACTCAATAATAGTTTATAATGGTTTGATAATTAGGAACGCTATTTGTATTGCATTACGTTACTAAAAATATTATTATAATTATATAATTGGTCCAAGATCTTGTGGTAAAAATTGTAAAAATACGTGAATGTGATCAAATTAACACTGCGCGAAACATGTCTATATATGAAACCGTCAACCGTGCTCTTCATGTTCAAACTCAAAACATTGCGTCGAGAACGTATACTCTGAGCTGTGCCAGTATATCGTCAATGAAAAATTTTAATTATTTTGTAATACTTTTAGATGAAAATTGTATCATCGATAAATGTGATGTAGATTTTTTGCACAAAATTTATAATAAAAAATTAAATATAGAGTGTGAATTAATAGTTTATGCTTTAGATAATATTGTAAACGGTGTGAAAATGTACATTTTATTGCTGATTGGAAGCAGGTGCTTAAAATTCGATTTGGAATTAATTAAATTAAATTATATTAAATTAAGTTCCTGCTTATAAATATTGTAAGAACTGTGTAATAAGAGCCATATATTGTAAAATTACAGTTATAAAAATAAACGCATATTTAAACTATATATCTGGATGACATTATTCATTCCTTTCTTACTATCGCAGCGCTATCACATTACGCGCGCCGCCAACATCTTCGCGTTCAACGGTACTGCGACAAACGGTCACGACCGTATTAAGCGTTCTCTCTATTTAAATCATTAAATAAAAAACGTGTGATAAAATATTTTTACGTACGAGAAGAAGATATACAACGGGATCGACAACGCGGCAGGAAAGATGACGAAACATAAGAGGAAGAAAGATGGTAAATATATGCGGTAAGTGTATGCAAGCCTTTGTTACTGATGCATTTTTGGGGAAGGCGGCGGCGGGCGATGGACGATGAAAAAAATACCGTACGCATAGCGGAATGTCATCATGTTTATGTAATCAATCGACCGGGGTCCTATGTTTATGTAAACTACCGCCGACTGGGGACCTTCTCCACGCTGCTCTCTCCCCCGCGCTTACGAATACCCCCCGCGCCAACGATTACTCTCGCGCCCCCCTCTAGCCCCTTGGGCTTAAAACCGCCCTGTTACCCCTATCAGATAGAAATCTGAGAGAGGAAATGACGGTCCAAAACCTGTATCCGCAAAAAGTGCTGCCGCGCACTACTGCCCTCTGACAGTGGATGTAAATTACATAGCAACGTCCATTTTTCTTTCGGCACGTTGTCCACTTTTCAAGACTAGATGATGATAAATGAACCAAATATCGATTTATTATTACAGGTTTTGGGCCGTTATATCTTCTCTCAGATTTCTCTCTGCCCCTACTTTCAGCGATTTTTAAAAATTAATATCTATTTGAATATTGTAAAAACTACAAATTGATGCGGGACTTTTCGATTCAGTTTAATCCGTTCTATCCATTAACGGCATTATACATAGGCTGCGTTCCGATATACATTGCCAATACTAAAAATGTATAGTATACATTGTTAGCATTGGCAATATATATCGGAACGCAGTCTATGTATAATGCCGTTAATGGATAGAACGGATTAAACTGAATCGAAAAGTCTCGCATCAATTTGTAGTTTTTACAATATTAAAAATGTATAGTATACATTGTTACGTGCCGCAATATGGATTTTGAATCGAAATACAAGTCTAATATCAAACATGATGTACGTATATAGGGTATATAGGGTGTCTCGTAAAAACATGACAATACTTAAGTGTAGACTTCTGAGACTTTTATGATGAAAATTCTAATATCAAAATGTCGAAGCTGTAATAGCTTTTGAATTATATGCATTTAAAGAAGTTGGAGAATCTGGAGTCTCGGTAGTCTCGGCGCTAAGCTATGGCGCGAGACATGGACGTGCCTCTTTTACGCAAACTGGCGATTTGCGTCAGATCGAGATTATCGGAAACATAATAAGAGCTAAACCAATCAAATTCTAAGTATGCTCAATCGATTGCAATCACTCGAAATATATAATAAAAGTATTTTCATTTTTTCTGTACGTATCCTATAAGGAGATATCGTGACACAAAGTTCCGAACTATCACTTTTTCAGATTAAGATACGTCATCGTTGATCGCATTCCACACATTCCTTTCGTGTCCTTCTGACATTCTTTACGCAAGGAGCGCTAGTTTCGTGTCTTTCTAACATTCTTTACGCAAGGAGCGCTAGTGATATGATCAGTCAGATCAGTGAGCGCTGCGATCTGAAGATATCTGGAGACACGACAGTGTCGCGGCGCAAAGCATGGCGTGTCTGTACTATACGATAGTGTCTCAGTTGGTTTTTTCAAAACAGGATCGATAAAGTCGGTATAATGATAAAACACGTTGGTAATTGCTAAAAACTAGGAAATATAATTTAAAAAACGATTTATTCGATCTCGACTTCCATTTGTTTATAACTTAATATTTAACAAAAGGAGATTAAATAGAAATGAAATTATTCGCTGATATTTGTTGAGTAAGCTAAAAAATAATAATGAAAAATCGATTTATTTCTATTTATTTATAATTAATATTTAACAAAAGAAGATTGAACGGAAATGGAATTATACTGATAGTTGTTAATTAAGCTAGGAAATGATAATGACAAATTTTTTCGATAATGATCTTCATTTGTTTATATCTCAATATTTAACAAAAGGAAATTGGATGAAAACGAAATTATACACGGTCGTTAACCTAACTATTTTATAAGCAAATAGAAATAAATCACTTTTTCATTATCATTTCTTAGTTTAGTTAACAATTATCAGCGTGTTTGGGTTTATCTGATCTCCTTTTGTTAAATATTGAGTTATTGAGCTGTAAATAAAGATCCAGATAAACTAAATCGTCATCATCTTCTGATCTAATTAACAAATATAGTATGTAATTACATTTCTGTTCGATCTTCTTTTATTAAATAATAAGTTATAAACAAATGGAGATTGAGATTGAATGAATCGCTTTGTCTTTGCCTGCGTTCAGCAGAACGTTTATTTTGCAACTGTTGGAAGTTTTCTTCGCGCTGATTGGGTTATGCTTTTAGATCAAGAGGAATGGTCCAATCTCAGCAGAGAATCATAAAACGGTTGTAAAACTGTTGTGTTCTGCTGAACGCAGTCATTATCATTTCCTAATTTAGTTAATAATATGGTATTTATCGCGTTGGTGATATCATTTTATTTTTTCTATATTGGTTACTAGCACTGTGATTATTCATTTAATTCTTTATTCAATATTTAATTAAAGATATAAATTATGATGATTAGAAAGAAAAACTAATTGTAAGATGCATTATAAAATATGTCAGACAAGGAAAGATTGAGGACCGATTTCATGAACGCCGATTAAACTAATTAACTATCAACCGCAATTGGTCGATTTTACTAAACAGCAAAGGCGATTGATCAGTCAGCGACCGATTAAGCTAACTGATGTTGGTGAAATTGACTCTGAGTATGCCAACTTCTCCAAATATATCTCGCGTTTCACAGTTGGTAGCATTTGTCTTTATGCGACATTTATAAAAGTGTCTTTTCATGCTGACGCTCGATGCTCATTTTCAGCATCAAAATCAAACGTTTGATATTTGTCAATTTTTATCCTTATGCCTAATGTTTACGATGTTAGGGGCCAGTTTCACCAACGCCAGTTAGCTTCGTCAGCCGTTGACTGACCAATCGCGTTTGCTAGTAAAATCGACCAATTATGGTTGGCAGTTAATCACGATTAAGCTTGATCAGCATTGGTGGAACGGCCCTAGAAATCGGTCAGAGATCTCGGACAGAAAAGGAATTAACAAATCATATGACCATTTTGATTGGTCAATTCTTTTTTCATCTGAGATTTCAGACCGATTTTTAGCATCGTGGACACAAGGCTATAGACAGAGACGGCGGAGATTTAGAGAGAGATATCGTCCAATTAAGCACACCACGGCCAATATTTATAGACGGATCTTATTTTTAATCTTAAGTATAGTCTTAAGATGTCATGAATCAATTAGAAGGCCGCATTAGCGATTTAAGACATTCCTTAAAGCCGATTCTACATTAGTTGCAAGCTGATCGCAAGTTTGTTGCGACAGCCAATTTGAAGCTTGGATTTTGAAATCAACGTTTATTGCAACAAACCTGCGATCAGCTTGCAATTAATGTAGAACCGACTTAAGATGGTTAAAATAAGAACCAACTATGAATACCGACCCATGAGAGAGTGACAAATTGCATCACGTGAATGACAGCGTCCAATCAGGACGGGGATCACATGATTAGTTTTCTCCAATCTCTTTCACTTCCATGCTTATGGAGTTTTGATGACCGCACCCAATTAGAGGATCAGAGGAGGCGGATTCGTGATGCAGTTTGCTGCTCTCTCCCTTTGAGATTCTCCCTTTACTCTCCGACCTCTCGAGTTTCTCGTGGGCGGGAATTAAATTTTTGGATTTTTGGATTTGGAAAGTGTGACCAGTTTCACACGCGCATTTACAATAATAAATATATTATATTATATCTGGAGACAAATATAAATAGTGGTTCGGCGTGTTATTTTTCACCGCATAAGCGGCATTTTGGTCCTCTAGAGTTGCCGCCATTATTATCATTACCAGTGGCAAGGTATCAATCTGTTAAACTTTTAAATCAGTTAATTAATCAGTTAAGCTGCGGAGCCAAAAGAAGAAAAAATTTTGATGAACTTGCAGCGATGCTGCAAGTTAACCAAAAGATGTAAGTCAAGATGTAAGCCAACAAACGAGAAGGAATTAAAAATGGATTGAAAAATGGATTTTGTTCTGTCCGAATGCGTATTTTAAATAGTGAATACTTTTTTTGGATTTAATTGGATTCAATTGGATTCAATTAGATTCAATTGGATGTAATTGGATTAAAAAACTGCATTTCCTATTCAAAATTTTGAATTGAACAGTATTCACAATGTGTTGTTTGTGCACAGAAAAAACTAATATTATTTTTAGATTGAAAGGCATAGAGATATGCTCCATGCAATTCCTATAAATGAATAAAAATGAATAAATAATAATAAGGCTCTGTAAGTATAAAACAATGTAGTCAAAAGAAGGGCAAAGAATCAAAGTAGTCATAAAAAAATTCTGGAAAAGTAACCGTGAACAAAAAGAATTAATATTAACTACATACAAATTAGTAATATAATAATGTAACTTGTCAGTGATATCAGTAATGTGTTGAGAGTCCATTAATAAAAAGAGAGAAAAAAACGCAAGTAGATGGTAGTCCATTTCGTGGTACAATATATTGGTTTTTTTATTTATTTATAAATTATTTTAAGCAAATTTGCAAAAATAACGAACATCTAACTTTCACGATGTCAGAGACGAGAAGAAAAACATTTATCGAGAACGGAAAAACGGTAAAACAGGGGGGAATCAAATTGTTTTGTTGGAACTTCGGATGACACAAACGAAAAATCTTATCCACAATTCTATAAATTATACCTTTTTTATGACAAAGCAGATGGTGTGAATAGAAATTAAGGAATCTATCGGAAAAGGTTGCTTTACGGTATACATCAAAAATAAGATTCCGTTCTTCAATAATCAACCTGGTATCCAAAAAGCCGTATTTTTCAATGCCAACCTCCATAGTAAACTGCAGTCTAGTGTGTAACGAATTAAAGATACTCAAGATATCACCAATCTACTCTCAGACGGAGCAGCCAAAATAATATCGTCAACGTATCGATAATAAAATAATAACCGAACGGGCAGCATTTCGATAGCAATTTTTTTTTCTCGCAATGCACGGCTCAAACGAATCAATTGTAGCCGATACCGATCGCCCGTAATGGAATCGTCAGGTTTCAGCAGCTCATAGTAAACAACACCCTTTTGGTCCCACCAGATACAGAGCATGATCTTCGAACCATGAATGTTCGGCTTTGGTGTTGATGTTGAGGTCGATGGTAACGATTGACCGGGCGTAGCGTAGTATTTTTTCTTCTTGGGGTTGTCGTAGAATATCCACTTCTCATCTCCAGTCACAACCCGATGCAAAAAAACCTTTTCTTTGTTGTCTTTGAATCAGCTGTTCGCAAGTGAAAAATCGTCTTTCAACGTCTCTCGGTTTCAGTTCATAAGGCCAATTTCCTTGTTTTTGAATTATTCCCCTGGCTTTCAATCGTGCAGAAACGATTTGTTGAGTTACTCCCAATGATTCTGCAAGCTCCTCTTTGACTCTGATCTTCTTGGAGTAATGCCTCTAATTCTTTGTCTTCGAATTTTTTTGGCTGTCCAGAGCGAGGGTTGTCTTCAACGCTGAAATCTCCATCCTTGAAACGTCGAAATCATTCCCTACATGATTTATCAGTTGGAGCAGTGTCGCCATAAACTTCAACAAGCATTCGATGGGCTTCAGTTGCACTTTTCTTCCAATTATTAAAACAGAAAATTAGAACCTCCCGCAAATGCTGTTTGGTTAACACAAAATTCGACATTTCAAACACAGTAAAAATCAAGGTTTTTGTATGAAACTTAAAGCGATATAAACTGAATATTATTAGCAGATGTCTAACCTCTCTGAAAACGCCAAAATCAGCTATCACTATGAACTATTCACAACAGCTGGAGCCATCTTTTGGAAAACGGATCGAACTAATTTGTACTCCCAATACAAGAATCTGGCATGAATCGTATACGACGATTTATATAGCAATGAAAAGATCTTGGCTTATAAGAAACTCTTAAAAAATAATTTCTTTACAGAATCATCCAAGAATATGGTATTAATTATGTATGATTCCTAAGTGTTACATGAAAAATCATCATGTAACAGTGTTAAAAAACATATTTTGGATGAGTGTAAGAATTCATGGCTGATTTATTATTCAAAGTTCAAATAGCTGTAATTTTGTTAAAAATAAATGATTTAAATTTAAATTTAAAAAAAGAGTTTTAAAACTTGAAATCTCTACTTTCAAATGATTACTATATTTTTTGAATTTATGAGTTTTTGTTATTCGATTTTTTACATATAGAACACTACGAATTAAACAAAATGGGAAATTTTTTTTCACTTTGTGGGCCTGTCACATATTCCAAAAATATTTACAAAAATTTTCAAATTTCTAATGTAAAAGCTTAAAGTTTCTCTATAAAATTGTTTTAAAAAAATGTCTACAATTTTTTGTTACTGAGTTGTTGCGAATTAAATAAAAAGAATATTTTGACTTTGCTCGTAACTCCGTCAAAACCATCAATTAAATAAAAATTCTTAACTCTCAGTACACACAAGAGGATAATGTAACCCCTGATTTTCATAGTTCAGGCATTCGAACACGCTTCGAGCAGTGGTGCTGAGGCTGAGGAGGAAGGGAAACTTACACCTACAATTCCCTTGCTTGGCGACCTTCTAATGTGCTATTAGGTACGTAATTGTACAATGTAAAGCTCGTGAGATTACTTTAACCTCTTGTATGTATAACGTCAGAAATACGGACTTATTGCAAAGTTGAAATGTAAGTAAAAATGATTAATTGGATTATTTATGATTTCAATCATGAGTGCACATTATAAAAAAATGATTTAAGTCAATTTTATTGTGTTCTTAATCAGAAAAAGACTTCTTTTTCTTCCTCGTTAATGAATCCCGCGACAAATGCGCCACGATACGATCAGTATCCAATATAGTAGGGATGCACCAGATATCCGGAAAATATCCTATATCTGGTATTATCCGGCACTTTTTTACTATTTGATCGGATAGTCGGATATCATTAGTATAACCGGGAATATATCCGGTTGAAATTGATATCATTAAATTGTTGATTTTTTCTTATACAAATGTTCTAGAAACAAGTATATATATTTATGATGCTGTAATATCTTTTTATAAGATATTACAGCATCATAAATATATATACTTGTTTCTAGAACATGTAATATCTTTTTATAAGATATTACATAGTTGTAAAATTACAATCTTTTTCTTTATAGGCTTTTTTTTTTAAGAAAATGTAATATCCCTAAAATGTACTTTCCCTTTAAAGTCGCCATTTATTAATAAGCTATTTTATTAATAATTATTGTAATTATTATATATAATAGTAAATTGTTAATATTTACCATAGAAGAACGATAGGATCATTTTTTTTTTATTTATTTCTATTAAAATTTAAAAATTTTCGATTTATGATTAGTTTCCATAAAACTGAAAAATCACTCATTTTCACTTTGCAAAAAAAATATCGTTTTTAGAACAAATCGCAAAAACACTTAGTTGCTTAAAGTTCAACTTATAAACTGATTTATCACTAATAAAATTTTTTTTCATTTATTTTTGACAAAAAGATGAGGCTTCGAAAAAAATTCGTTTTTTTTCGACTCTTTTCCACTTATTGCAAAATATCTTTTGTATCACGACATTTTAGACTTTTAACTCAAAAATTCTTTTTCTTTCAGTCTGCAAACGATAGATTAAAAAAAATTAGTTAAAATCGATGCATCACAATCTGAGATACAAGCAAAAGAAAACGCTGAGTAACAAATACTCGGATGTGGGTACTGAAGATTAAATTCTCTCATCAGATAGAGTAAGATTTAGATTTTATTTTTAACAAAAATGCTGTTGAAATTTTGAATAATAAATTAAGCACGAATTTTTGTACTCACCCAGTAGTTATGAAATAATTTATCTTTCAAGTTGGTGCAGGAATCTGGCATGAATCGTACATGACGATTTATATCGCATTGAAAAGATTTTAATTGCTTTATATTCTAATAACATATCCTTAAGAAATAATTTATTTACATCGCTTCAAAATAATAAAAGTATCGATCATCCCATTAAATGAAATGGAATTATTGAATGAACAGGAACTGGATTGAATATATGAAATGAAAAAGAATTAAGAAAAATTAAAAAATTTGTCAGAATACTAAAGATGACTGAATAAAAGGTCGAAACATATATTATTACTGTCTTAATGAATTGATAAATTATAATTTCTCGCTATAATAACTATCGTAAGCATTTTATGCTCCTTTCCCAAATTAAGTTTTAATTAAAAGCTATTATAAAAGCTATTATACATTTGTGTAAAAATTAATTTTTAGCCGAAATGAATTCTTTTAAATCCCTTTCGATCCCAACGATCCTTGCTTGTCCTATTCCATTTTATTTACTGGAATATGAGCAATAAATCACACAAAATTCCAATAGTATTCTTGTAATATTTTCATAATAACACTCCAGTTATATTCTTGCAAGATTCACGTTACATGCGCGCAAAATTCACGTAACCTTCGCATAAGAAATTCATAACTGAACATGCATATAAGAGTCGAGTAACATGAGTGCAAGATTCTTGATTTACTTACAGATATCATGTGCTATATATTTTTATATGATCTTGTATGTTCCTGTTCAAAATTTGAAAATTCCTTGGAAAACCTCACAAGAATTTTTCTTGTAAGAATTTGCAGCAGGGTAATTATATATGAAAGGATGTCCAAAATAAAAATATCCTTTTTTCTTTTATAAAATTACTTTTTAGTGTAATAGAAATATTAATAATAATGTGAAAACATTAAAGATAATTAAAAGAGCAATTTTCACACTATTTGTTTTAGAAAAAATCAAGTTTGAAAAAATGTAAAAAAAATAACTTATGTATAATTATATATAAAATTGTGTATGAGCCATTTTTTTTAGATTTTTTTCAATCTTATTTTTTTCTAAAACGAATAATGCGAAAATTATTCCTTTAATTATTTTTTTATGTTTTTACATTGCTATTATTATTTCTATTATATAATAAATAATAAATAGAAACTAACCGAGTTAATGTAATAACATAATATAGTAGAGTGCCTATGAAAGTTGGAAGTTACGAATAATATAATATTCTAAGTGAATTTAATTAATCTCAAATGTGACTGCGCCGAAACGTTCAGACATTAATAACACAATCAATCTGAGATGCTAATAATCCGAAACGTTCGGACAATCGTGAGTATATCTAATTCCTTTCTTTAATTCAAATAAGAAACTTTTATTGCGAAAAATATTTTTATTATACTAAAAAGTAATTTTATAAAAGAAAGAGGAATATATGGACATATTTCATATATAATTATACATGTTTATGAATATTTATGTATATTTATGTATATTTATACATATTCATATATGAATTTTAATCTAACGATAATAATTTTCACACTAGATAATCAAAGTTTATTCTAACCACTCACTCCTATTCTTGGCAACACAATCAAATTTGATCGATCCGATGCAAGAAACGGAGTGGATGATTAGAATCCACCAATAGGCTCTCGTCCATCTACAAAATTTTTTAACAAAAGAGATGACGATTCTCCAATAAGCGATCATGGATCACGACTTACGCTAAGGCTCAGTCGGTTTTATAATTACTTCACCAATAATTATCGAGAATTCTGAATGTAGTATCCCTCAGTATCCCTCTCCTCTCAAAAAGCAAATTCCGCCAACTAAAAATCTTAATCTGTCAAGCTAATACAGCCCACAAAGATCCACTCCCTAAGATACCTCTATATAAACCGCAACCTCGCGAGCAGAGCATTGTTTAAAAAAAAACAGTCATACAATGAGTATAACCGGTCAACTATTATTATATAGAACAGTTATTATAATGCAGTCATCTAATATTCGATTCCGTTTCCATTACTTTCTTTGGGGCATCGCAAAGGCAACCTAATAATCAATCCTTCAAGGCGAACTCCGGAGCCGGGGCGAGTAACGCCACATTTATCTAGCAAAGCTTCAAATAGTAAGTCAAATAGTCAATAACCCATTTATGCTCTTTTGTTTTTTTCTTTTTCCTTTTTCTTATATCGCTTTATGCATCGATCTTCTGTTATTTCGTATTAATTAATTCCCTTTCCAGACTCTGCATTATTTCCTTTAAGATAACTTGGGGAAAAATGTCATATCGTGTAAGATACCATTTGCTTATAAATTTCATGTTTATGCATTAGATGACATTAATGGCATACTCAGATTAATTAATTGTGTGCTAGTAACCACTTGACAAAGGTTATTCACTTTTATGTTCCAAAATTTTTTATTTATCGAGGTAAGTTGAAAAAATACTATCCTGATCTTATTTTACGCGATATTTAAAATTTATATTAAAATTATTGTAAGCTTTATTTCATAAATATGCACTAGGTGACATTAAAATTTAATATCAAGTGAATTTTATAACCTCTTAAATAACTGTTAATCATACATGTTTGATACAGAAATTTTCGACTTTATTCTTTGTAATCGTATCAGGGTAAGATACTACTTTTTTGTTGGTGTAAGATAATACAAGTATCTTATCCCTGAACGTAAAGACTGTTTTGTTTTTAATAAGTAATTTTCATTCAATATTACCCTTTTTCGATTTTATCAGAATATATTTTAGCATTAAAGTATGTCTCCTACTTAAACAATGTATTAAATTAATGAGACAACATATGAATGTAAGACTTAAAATTTTGTTCTTAAAAATTTGTCTAAAAGAAAAATTAATTCCGAAACATTTACAAGGAATTGTTCGTTAAATATAATATACATTCGTGTTCATCGAAGTCCAAAATGAATAGATTAAAACAGAATTTCATTTGTGAAACTATAAAATTAAAGTTACAGGATGCGTATAAATTGCTATCTCACACAAAAAACGAACTTTTCAAACATCTTTTCAACATAGACTAATTTTTGATTCGTTGTTGGTATATCTTTTTCATTTCTTA
Source organism: Acromyrmex charruanus (assembly GCA_017607545.1). NCBI lineage: Eukaryota > Metazoa > Arthropoda > Insecta > Hymenoptera > Formicidae > Acromyrmex > Acromyrmex charruanus. The sequence goes on along the minus strand of JAANIC010000747.1, from coordinate 638,925 downwards.
GTCGACAGGAATTTAATTTTAATAAATTGTGGGTGAATGAGAATTTTAGAATAAACAAAAAATTAAACTTAAGAAGAATGACCAAAAAAAAACAAAAAATAAAACCTATAGAGTTTAATTTATTATGGTCGAAATCTATTAATAGTAACTCAAAATTTATTCCTTCAAATATTAGGAAAATTTCTATGCAGGCTATTAATATCACAAATCATAAAATATTGTATCACACACACTCTATATATATATATATAATATAAGTCCACTTAATTTTAACGATAATTTTAAATTAGATAATATTAATAACGAATGGTTAGTCAATCTTAGCAATTTTGTAATACCAGAAAATGTTAAAGCAGTATTGCAACTAGGATAAAAATTTAACTTACCTAATAATACTATTAACAATGAGAAAATAATTAGAGAATTTATAAAACACATTGAAACTAACATTAATAAATTAGATATTGACACTAAAAATTCTATAAAAAATGACTCAATTCAAATTCTAAATAAAATTAAATATAATAATCAGGTAAATAATATAGAAAATATTACATTAAAAGAAGGAATAAAAGCAGTAAAACAATTTATGTGTGAACATCCAGATACTTTAATTACACGAATAGATAAAGGTAATTCGGCTGTAGTAATGAACTCAATAGATTATAATAAGAAAATGCATAAGAATCTATCTGACAATAACATATATATAAACATTAACAAAGATCCCACAAATATGACAAAACAAACACACACTGTTGATTAGATGGAAGAAAAAAGGATACACATAAATCAAGATATAAGAAATTAAATGTTTCGGACGCTACAGTGCCGAGATCCTATGGGATGCCAAAGATTCACAAAGAAAGTAATCCACTAAGAATAATTGCTAGTTGTATCAATAGTCTCCAATATATCCCCTTGCAACTTTCTTAAAAGAAATTATTGATAAAAGTATAAAAAAAGAATTCAGCTAAAAAATAGTTTTGAATTGGTAAATAATTTAAATGATATGGCTTTGGAATCTAATTACAAATTGATTTCCTTCGATATTACATCGATGTACACTAACATTCCCATAGAGTTAGTCACAAAAAGCATTGAAAAAAGATGGGGACATATATCACAAAAAACAAGCATTCCAAAAAAAGAATGTCTTAATGCTATTTCCTTGATTATCAATTCAACGTATTTCAAATTTAATAATAAATTTTTTAAACAAATCTTTGGTGTGCCCATGGGGTCTCCATTGTTACCAGCCTTAGCAAATTTAATAATTCAAGATTTGGAAGAGAAAATCTTTTCTAACATTAATATTAACATTCTAATTTACTATCGATATGTGGATGATATTTTATTAGCAGTCCCAAATAATCAGATCAATGAGATACTAAATAGATTCAATTCTTACCATGATAGATTGAGATTTACAGTGGAGTGGGAATAATAAATTTATAAGTTTCCTCGATATTAAAGTGATATTAGAAGATGGTTGTATAAAATTTGACATGTATAAAAAATCCACGAATTCAAGATTTAAACTACAAATCGAACTATTCAATGCAACACAAAAGAGGAGTAATAATTAGTCAGCTTGATAGAATTCTGTTTCTTTCATATCCGGAATATTACAAAAAAAATATTAAATCCATGATAAATATTCTGTTAATTAATGGTTGACATAATCTTTTCTACAAGATCATTAACAAGAGACTTAAAAAATTGGCGAGTAGAAAGAATTTATGAAAATAATATTGTTAATAACGATGATTCCATCATAAAAGAAAAAAATTTTTTACTATACCATATATAAACACAATCTCGGACCAATTTATAGCGGAAAAAAACAATTTTAAAATAACTTATAAACCTATGAATACTTTAAATTGTTTCAAAAAATTAGGTAAGAATAGATTAGAAAAAATGGAACATGTGATGTGGTATACAAAATCAGCTGTCTGGATTATTCCTCTTATATTGATCAAACAAAAAGAAAAATAAAAACGTGAATCAAAGATAAACATAAAGCGAATATAAACAAATCAAAAGATTTTCTGACCGTATTATCACAGCATCAGATCGAATGTGGTCACAAAATAAATTGGGATAACGTTCAGGTGTTAGATATAGAACCATAGTTTCATAAAAAAATCACGTCAGAAAGGATATTTATCAAAAAACAAATGGATAGTTTGAATAGGCAGAGTGATACGAAAAAACAGAGATATACTTTCCTGTGTTTAGCATAACTCCCTCTACATAAGTCCATTTATCCTCTCCTTCGATACATATTAGGTATATATAACTGTGTATCATGATAAGAATTTGGCAAAACATTGTAACAAGTACTTTATTACAACAAGTCATCTACCCTCGATATCTTTCCACACAGTTGACTGTAACACAAGTACTAAGTTTTTATATTTTATAACTCGAAACACGATTTGAAGACATTTAATTAATCAAAGAATATTGTAATCACTAGAATCTATTAGGAAATTTTGCGTTCAATGTAACAACTAAATAGGAACATTTGGATCTGAATTCTTGTAATAAAAAGACAATTGCCTTTGGATATGATAATTTTAATCTTTTCGAATTAACATCAATAACTTGCTGATTAATAATAAAAACAATTGTTAAATAATGGTTTAACGTTACAATTAGACATGCCATAAGACAATACATAGTAGACGAATCGTTGTTGTGCGTAAATATTTCTGTAATTATTATATACTGAAGATGGTCTAACATTTCAGTCTAATGTAAGACTGAATATATATAGTCTAATGTAAGACTGAAATGTTTATATATTTAATTATGTGCAATTAGATTATAATGTATTGTAATCAAATCGTTAATGATATCTGGCGTTCGTGGTATATACCCTTGATCTTTCCATTTTTTTAATTTTGACCATGTATTGATATTTATTGTTTACGTATTAATTATTTTTAATTGTTATTCAGAAAAAAATGAAATTATGCATAGGAAATATATACGAACTACAAATCGTGGCTGTTGATCGGAAGATAACTTAAAAGTTTATTTATTTAATTATTGTAGTTTATTTATTTAATTAAGAGAGATGTGGGGGCATCTTATCTCAAATCTCATAGCATTTTACCCAACAGGCCACTTTTGAAGACTTCTTTCTTTTTATTATTATTCAAAGAATGTACGAAATAAAATTGTGTAATAAAGACTATAATAAATATAAAAATCAAATCTTAATTGATTTTATTTTTTTTATTTATCAATAATAATTGAAAAGATATTGCTATTAGAAGTTAATTATGGCATCTTCTCCCGAGTTACCTTAACCTTTTATTTCCATCCACTCTTCTTTCGAGTTTAATAGATCATTTATCGTGCTCATTCTCCAATATTTATCGAATTATTCGATGGATTTTATATCCGCTATTTAGAAGCTCACTTATTCCACGAACTTCACTCCTCATTCTTCCAACCGAATCCTTACATTCTTCTTATTTCCTTCCTTATACAGAGCCTGGTATAAGATAATTTTCTTTTTTATTTCTTAAAATTCTCGTAGTGAGTAACCAGCAACGTCATTCACAACTTTTCCGATGCGCGATTAAACGCCAAAGAAGACAACGAATTAGAAAAGCCCATCGGCTCCTTGATGAAGTCTATTCCGAATTTTTAGTTAAATTAAATATAAATAATAATAATAGTAATAATAATAATACAACTTTGCTTCCGCCGTTTTTTTTCCGAAATTCGAGGCATTATTGTAAAAAACTGGTTATACATTTATGATTCAAAGTATTGTCCATCACTGGCCAGTACTTTCTCTCTTTCGGGCAGCGTACGAATCCCGCGTCGAGAAAACTGGTCATCTTTTGAGGCGATTCACGAATCGATCCAATTTTTTACTTCTTCATAAGACCGGAAGTGCTGGTCAGTCAGGCCGTGTGCCATTGATCGAAACAAATGATCGAAACAAGTGAGTCAGAGGGAGCAACGTCTGGAGAATACGGCGGGTGGGGTAGGACTTCCCATTTCAACGTTTCCAAGTATGTCTTGATCACTTTCGCAACATGGGGTCGAGCATTGTCATGCTGCAAAATCACTTTATCGTGTCTTTCGATGTATTGCGGCTGTTTGTCTTTCAATGCTCAGCTCAAACGCATCAATTGTGTTCGATACTGATCGCCTGTGATTGTTTCAGTTGGTTTTAACAGCTCATAATACACTACCGAGCTGGTCCCACCAAATAGAACATGACCTTGGAGCCGTGAATATTCGGTTTGGCCGTCGACGTGGAAGCATGGCCGGGAACTCCCCATAATTTTCTGCGCTTGGGGTTATCGTAATCGAACCTATTTTTCGTCCCCAGTCACAATGCGATGCAGAAATCCCTTCCGTCTTTGCCTTTCAAGCAGCTGTTCACAAGCAAACAAACGCCATTCAACATCTCTCGGCTTTAACTCGTACGGCACCCAATTTCCTTGCTTCTAAATCATTCCCATGACTTTGAGGCGTTTTGAAATGGCTTGTTGAGTCACTCCCAATGATCGTGCCAATTCTTCTTGATTTTGACACGAGTCTTGATCAAGTAATGTGTCCAATTCTGCATCTTCGAAAACCTTCTCTCTTCCACCGCTATGCCGGTCTTCGACGTCAAAATCACCTTCTTGAAGCGTTGAAACCACTCACGACACGTTCTTTCACTAATAGCGGTCTCACCATAAATATTTAAGAGCACTCAATGAGCCTCAGCCTCAGATTTCTTCATATTGAAGCAGAAAATTAAAACCTCCCGCAAATGACAAGAATTTGGCTCGTAAACTGACATTTTCAATCGAGAATAATTTTATGATGCAGACACAAATCGACTAATGTTTCTATGGGATTACGTTGACAGATGCCCAAGTTTATTGTATGACGTCTATGATCTATTTATTTCGACCACCACTTACCGCTAAAGCCATCTATAGGAAAACGGCGGAAGCAAAGTTGTACACCTAATATAATAATAATACAATAGTAATAATAATGTTAAAGATCCAGTCGCAGTCTTTTCTCCAATAGCGTTCTTTCTCCTTCTAATCACCATCCTATTTCATCCCCAGTTCTTTCCTCTTAATCTGTTTCCTTTCCCCTGGTCATGGCACTTCTGCCTTCATCTCTTCCTCGTTCTCCTTTCTCTCCAATGCAGAATCCATTTCATCCGTCCTAACCCAGCAAATTTTTCCTGGCTCCCCCCCCCTCCTTCCAACACAATCTCTCTAACTTCCTTTCCACCTCCTTTTTATTCTTTCTCTCCCGCCGACTCTACTGTGTCAAGCGTGGAACTTGTAGCCTTTCCCTCGTCCCCGTTATTAGCATCACCAATCTTTAAATTTCCTTTTTTCCTCATTTCAATTTTCCACCGATTCTCTTCCTTTAGTCACCTTCAACATCGTCCTCGTAAATGCGGAATCCGATCAAATCTGATACATAATCGAACAGCCTCCTGATGCTCTCATCCCTTCCTTTCACGCTCTCCCCATCCTTTCCTAGTCCCAGTAGCATTTTTCCTAAATTTCTTTTCCCCCCTCTTCATGCACATTTAATGAAGTTCAATGAGTGACACCCACTTGGACACCGCTCGAGTGGACATATTCGATTGGAAATCGATCAATTCGATATTGATCAAATGGGCATCGAATGATTGGACATTGCTCGATTGGATCTATCATGTATGTCTATACACTATCATGTATGTCTTAGAATAAACTATACATAACGCCATGTAATTTAGATTTCAATTATTTCATTTTGAATATCGTGTAAATCGACACCGATCGATTGGACATCGATCAATTGAACACCAATCCATTGGATACAGATTGATTGGACACCTTGACAAGAGAGCGGGGGACATGGAATAAAAGTCGCTTCGCGTAGAAAGTCGAAACCCATGTGCAACGATACAATTATAAAAGTCGTGCGCTCCTTAGCAGGGGGGGGGGGGGGAATGAGGTGAAAGTCGCTTCGCGGAAAAAATCGAAACTATATGCAACGGTACAATTATAGAAATAGCATCCCTTGACAGGGGGAGAAGGGATGAAAGTTGCTTCGTGTAAAAAGTCAAAAGTGTGCCTCTTAGTAGGGGGAAGGGGGGGAGAGTAAATGTCGAATCGATTGGTGTCCAAATGATCGGTGACCAATCGATCAGTGTCAAATTGCACGGTGTCTTGCAATTGCAAGATTTTTACATGTAAAGAAATAATTATTAAAAACATCTAAGACATACATTATATTTCGCATCGTGCCCAATCGAGCAGTGTCCAATCGTTCGGTATCCAATCGATCGATGTCCAATTGATCAATGTCGAATTGATTGGTGTCCAATTGAATGTGTCCAATTGAGCGTGTCCAATCGAACCGTGTCCATCTGGGATCATCCTAAATTCTTGCTATCAAAATTCAATTTGCTATCAATTTGCTGTCAAATTCAAATAACAATAATATAACTTTTGAAACATGCAGAGCAGAAGACCAAACTAGAGAATGTAGTTTAGCTACTAACATCTCACTTTAAACACAAAATAAAATGTTTCTGAGCGCATAGAGGCAGACGATAGAGAAAATGGTACATATGGAAACTAGAATCCAGTCATTGCAACAAAAAAAACCTTCACAACTCCTAAATGTTCAACTCCTAAATAGATACAGAAGAACAAATTAGTATGACACAACGACACAAATAGAGACTTATCAATGAACAAAAAAAGCATGGCAAATTCGATCTGTCTATTAGCCACTCTCCTGGTAATCATAAGAAAACTGAGCAGGAAGAAATTTGCAACTCTAATACATTTCCTTATAATCATCAAAAATATAATTTATCAAACACGAAGGAATTAAAAAAGCTGTGGCCGCAACAAACGATTCAACCAAGCTTTGCTAATAGTAGATCTAGTTCGCACTTAGTGAACAAATTGCAAAATAGACTCATTACTAAAAGCGCCGAAGCTAGCAAAGAAACTCAGAAAGGTCCAACAAGAACCATCGAAGAAAGCTGACAACAAGAAGAGAAACCGTAATAGCCCAGAAGAAACCTCGTTTCATAAATTCACAATTATTGGCTAAATAATTCTGTTCCAACTTCCAATAAATTTGAAGATCTTGAAGTATAAAACAATCCGGATAGGCCAGAATAACACACTTGATAAGGCCAGTTAAGCCCTCGCCTATCTTTATGGCTAGAGTTACCATCATCTAACCGCTCACGTAATTGCTAGAAAAAAAACTGTTAAAAATAAGTATAAACTCAAAATTATAAACGGCGAGCAAGTTATAATACAACCAAAAAAACTCTGTAGCATATATCAACATAGTTAAAGAACTCAAAAGCAGAAATATCGAATTTCATACTTATAAACCGAAACAAGATAGGGACTTTAAAATCGTACTTAAAAACATGCATTCCTCAACCAACACAGATGAAATTAAAAAACAATTAGAAAAATTAGGCCACACGGTAACTAATATATGAAATATCAAAAAGCAGGACAAAACGTCCCTATCCATGTTCTACGTGGAACTTAAACTGGACTTAAATAGTAAGTGCATATATGAAGTCAAATCGCTCCTCCAGTGCAAAATCAAGTTCAAACCACCATATCCAAAGCGGGATTCCACAATGAACCAAATGCCAGAGTTACGGTCACACTAAAAGTTTCTGCGTCCGCGTAGCCAAATGCGTGAAATGTGCTGGTGACCATCCAACTGTCCATGTAAGATAAGATCTGATTTTGTAAAATCAGATTTTTGCAATAGCGTCCTTTGCAATAGCAATCATCTGGCAAATTATAAAGGATGCACAATCTATAAAGAACTCCAAAAAAGTAGATATCCTGCTCTTCGAAAGAAAACACAATCATCTAACTTACAAAGAATAGAGACACAAGATATGCCCACTCAAATAAGACTCGTTCAACCAAATATTTCCTACGCAGCAGCGTCTAGTGCTGCAACTTGTCTGTCTAACTTGGTCAACCAGGATGTCCAGGATCCTCATTTCTATCTAAACCCTTATAACACAAATTAATGACATCCAGGAGCTAAAGTATATACTGAATGAGCTTATGATAAAATTGAGTCCAGTGTTAAACATATTAACAACTCTTATCCATAAATCATCAGAATGGACAGATTAATTAAAATAGCTTCATGGGAAACGAGCTATCCACGTGCAAGAAATTAAAACATTTATTCACAATCATAACATAGACATATTACTCATTTCACAATCAAAAACTACTTTCGTATTCTAGATTATACACTATATCATACAATGCAAAGCCTATGATGGTACAGCTATATTAATAAGGAATAACATCAGACACTATGAAATCGAAAAATAATTCATACAAGCCACAAATGATGTTGAGGATTGGGTTGGCAATATTGTTATTTTCGCTATTTATTCTCCACCTAGCATATGATTAAATACGAATAATATGTGACATTCTTTGAATTTCTGGACAATCGATTTATTGTTGCTGGAAATTTCAACACAAAAAATATATTCTAAGGCTTCAGGCTAACACAACCTAAAGAACGTGAACTTTTTAAAGCCATAGAAGCAATGAAACTGAGTACCCTGTCTACTAGAGAGCCAACATACTGGCCGCCGAATGACAAGAACTCCTGATCTTTTGGACTTTGGTATAATTAAGAACATCTCCAAAAACTACTACAAGATTAAGTCTTGCCTGGAGCTATCACTTACCAATTATTATTACAGTATTCAGTAAATTTGTGGCCAACGAAAAATCCTGCACATTATATAATTCCAAGACTAACTGTAATACCAAGACTAATACTTCAAGGATCTACTAACAGCCAATCTTAATATTTGTATTCCTCTAAAATCTAATGACGACATTAATGCAGTCGAACATTTTAACCACTGTGTCTAGCAAGCTGCATGATGTGTAACCCTGTTATTAAATTATGCTAATGCTAATGTTGCGTGTTCGCTAGCAATCAGAAATAAGCTGGCGGAAAAAAGGAAGCCGAGAAAGCTTTGGCAATGTAATAGATGCCTCATGTTAAAGACTAAGCTTAAACGAGCAATAAAAGAGCTAAAAAATCTATTAAACTGTGAAAAAAATTGTGAGTACAAGAATATTTAAGCAAGTTAAGTCCTTCGACTGCCATTGTACTAACTATTCGCCTGGGAAAGCTATTAAAAAATTGAAATGTTCCCAACACCCATCCATCAAAAAACAAGATGGAAACTGGGCCAACGGACTATCCAAACACGTGTAAGAAATTAAAACATTTATCTACAATTATAACACGACATATTGTACAAACAATAAGGATAAAGCCGAAACCTTTACCTCATACCTAACCAAGGTCTTCAAGCCAAATCCAAGAGAGTCCACAGGAGGAGAAAAATAGACTGCTAACGGAGCACGTAGCAACGCCTACCTCGGACATTCCTACAAAAACCTTCATAATTGGAAAAATAAAAGGAATAATCAAAGATCTGAATCCAAAGAAGGCCCCGGACTATAACCTCATAACCAACCATGTACTAAAAAAACTACAGACAAAGTTAAAAAATTAATCCATATAACAAATCAAACTAACCAAGACTTTTTATAAATCAAAGAATTGGAAAGGATACGGGCAGTAGGAGTCAAGCGCAGATGACGTCGCGCAAATAATATATCTATGAAGTGTGAAACTTCTTTATTCATTAAAACGCGCTTACTTTCGGCTCACTTTTGAGCCTTCCTCAGAGATAACATAAACCAACATATACAAAAACTGTGAATAAAAATTATCTTATCATGGTGAACTCCCCTACATCGAGAATTTAAATGTCGGAATTAAAACCAAAAAGAGTAAAAGAAAAAGGAAAAGAAAAAAAAGAAAATAAATTAGGAAATATCGTAAAATAGAATATGGAGAATTAATTTATCAAACAATTTTAAGATTATAATTAATTATCTAACAAATATAAGGAAAAATATCACCATGCTCACAGAGCACCATATCGCAAACATTATTATAAAAATAATTCAAGAACTGGCTCCTGATATGAATATTGGCCAGTCAGTCTGATTCTTTTTGGCGTGATTTTTGATTACTTTCCAACTTTTATTTTCATGGAATTGATTAGCGTTTTACTAATGTTAAATTTTTCCATTTGTAACCTTGAATAATACTAGCTAAAACTAAAAGTGACTCACTGTGTCTGATACTGACTGGCCAAAATATCAAGAACCGATTTTTGAACAATTCATAGTAATGTTTGCGATATAGTTTTTCTTTTTATTTTTGGTTTTAATTTCGACATTTGGTTGGACATTGGTTTTAATTCTCGATGTAGGAGAGTTCACCATGACAGGGTAATTTTTATTCTCTATTATATAGTTGTCTCTGAGGAAGGTTCAAAAGTGAGCCGAAACATGTAAGCGCGTTTTAGTGAATAAAAAAGTTTCACACTTCATATAGATATATTATTTGCGCGACATCTTCTGCGCTTGACTGCCCGTATCCCCTTTCCAATTTTTTAATAAAATTAATTTAATAAAATAAATAAATCTAACAAACGTGGTTTATAAATTAAACATATAAAATAAGGAGCATGAAACCACAGCACTGGATGTTGTTTGTGAAATTTAATTATTCATTACATTAATAAAAAATCTTTAGACGTTTCGGCCACAATCTGGCCATTTTCAGTAAAATCACAAATATTAGTAAAACGCAGAATTTACATGTATCCGACATTAAATTCAGCCGTCGTGTAATATAATTTGGCGACGAAAATGACATTAATTTTTTAGATGTTAAACTAATGACATTAATTTTTTAGATGTTAAACTAATGAGACAAGAAAAAAGAATCATCTTCGATATTTATAAAAAAAACCTATTAATTCAGGGAGATATTTAAATTATTATTCGAATCATCCATTAGTACATAAAAGGGGTGTAATCATCGGGCAATTAGACAGAATATTATTTTTATCTCATCCAAAATTTCAGGAAGAAAACATTTCTGACTTAGTTTATACTCTGTTAATGAATGGCTATCCTCTTGAATTCATTTTTTCAACAATAAAAAACAGAATTAAAATTTTAGAAAATAGAACTAATTTAGATAAAAATAGTGAGGGTAATAATAATGAAAACGATTCTAATTCCAATTTAAAGAAAAAGTTTTTTATAATACCATATTTAAGTAAAGTATCAGAAAAATTTTAAAAATTATCACATAGTCAGGGCTTTAATATTGCTTACAAACCTATAAACAAACATATAGATTTATTAAAACTGGAAAAGATCGTTTTTGTGTAAAAAGGACCATTGTGGAATGGTTTATAAAATAAATTGTCTAGATTATGTTCTTCTTATATTGGCCAAACAAAAAGGAAATTAAAAACACGAATCAAAGAACATAAAGTTGACATAAGAAGATCCACCTCTGACATGTCAGTGGTTTCATGCCACCAATGAGTTAGATTGGGATAATATTAGAATTTTAGATATGGAACAATCATTATTAAGAAGAAGAATTTCTGAAATGATATACATAAAAAGCCAAATAAGTAGTATTAATGAACAAAGTGACACTGAAAGTTTGCCTAATGTTTATCTGCCTTTTCTAAAGAAAGATCTCTCTCACATTTAATAAATAATTCTAGAACAATCTAAACTTTTGACATATATATAAATAGCGGTAACACATACGATATAACGAATAACAAAACACAATGTCACGAGAAATTTCTATCTGCGTGAGGGAAGTGTTTAAGATTCATCATTTTGTCTGTAAAATAGGTATTGATTCAATCCTCATAAAATTGACTAGAAGTTATTAATGATAGTTTAATTTTTAAATTAGAATTTAGAAATTCTTGTTCTACATAACTTGCAACATGATAATTGGCGCTGTAACATTGTTGTACAATGCACCTTAAGATGAAAGAACACGTTTATACATACTTATATTATACGACGGCTAAATTCAATGTCAGATACATGTAAATTCTGCGTTTTACTAATATTTGTGGTTTTACTGAAAATGGCCAGATTGTGGTCGAAACGTTTAAAGATTTTTTTTATTAATGTAATGAATAATTAAATTTCACAAACAACATCCAGTGTTGTGGTTTCATGCTCCTTATTTTATATGTTTAACTTGACAAAGTTAACAAGTTTAACAAATTTAAATTTACTACCTAGCTGTGTAACGCAGTTGTTAGTCAAAGATTCTTTCCTCCTCAATAGAAGGTAGCAATTATAATGATCTTGAAACCAAGAAAGAGGCAGTTGAATCGTATAGACTAATGAGCCTGCTATCTATTCTATCGAAATTATTCGAAGGACTGTTGAATCTAAGACTACTTCCAATCATTGAGGAACGCAAGATATTTCTTGATCATCAATTTGGTTTCCGACGTGGATATGCAACCACTGAGCAAATTCATAGAATCATCAAAAAAATTAATTGCGATATAGAAGCGGAGAGATGCTTTGCTCTTTCTCAATGTATTACAGGCGTTTGATAAGGTGTGGCATAATGGCCTATTATATACATAAAACCAAAAATATCCTATCTGACTTACATGCTGTTATGAAATTGTATCTACTAGGTAGGAAGCCGTATAATAAAATACGGTGATGCTGTTACCCAGCTTCAGGAAATACAATCAGAAATCCCTCAGAGTAGTGTCCTTGGACCGGTGCTCTATTTGATTTGTACAGCAAATCTTCCAGTAGTCCTGGGTGTCATAATTGCAACATATGCAGATGATACAACTATTCTTGCGTCTCACAGTAACCTGATGGCATCAGTACGATTACAAGTGAGCCTCACTCACGTTCAAAGATTGTTGAAGAATTGACACATTAATGAGACCAAATCAACACACGTAACTACTCGCCAAAAAACGTACCTATTGGTAATCTTAAACGGCCTTAAACGGCCAAAACATTCCTCAGGATCTGAAGGTCGAATATCTCGATCTATGCCTTGATCAGAAACTAAACTGGAAGAAGCACATATTTAATAAACGAAAACAGCTCGAATATTAATTCGGCAAGTTATACTAGTTGATAAGTAGAAATTCGCAACCAACAATTAACAATAAACAATTAACTGTTACTATGTGTATATAAAGATATTCTTAAGCCCATCAGAAACTTACAGCGTACAATTATGAGGTACAATCTCAAATTCCAATATAGAGATAATACAGCAATTCCAATACAAATACTTTCGTATTGCTACAAATTCATCGTGATACGTCACAAATGAAACTTTACATGATGACCTTAACATACCAATGGTTAAAAAATAAAGTAAGAAGACTCAGCCAAAAGTATAACAGTCGTCTGGAGAATCATCCTAATGTACTGACTGTAAATCTCATGCGAAAGGCTAACTCCGAACGCAGAAGACAACTACAAGATCTAATCTTCTTCTAATCTCTCTTGAGCAGTTTATTACGTATTGGGCATATGTCAATATACGATTCTTGACAATAACTTATTATTATATTGTTCAAAATATTACTAATGTCATCTATACAACAGCTTGTAATAAATATTGGATATTTAAAAAAAATTATACGACATCCCTGTGCTGCAAATTCTTACAAGAAAAATTCTTGCGAGATCTTCCACAAAAATTTTCACGTACGAAATTTCAGACAGGAACATATAAGATCGTATAAGAATATATCACATACGATATATAGGTAAATCAATCTTGCATGAATCTTACACCGATGTTAAATAAATCTTATAAACATGTTACATGATTTTTACATGCATGTTACATGAATTTTGCGCGCATGTAACGTAAATCTTACAAGAATATAACTTGAGTGTTATTATAAAAATATTACAAGAATACTATTGAAATTTTGTGTGATTTATTGTTCATATCCCAGTAAATAAAATAGAATGGGACAAGCAAGGAGTTGAGATTTAAAAGAATTCATTTTGACTAAAAATTAATTCTTTTCATTATTATTTTACAAATTGAATACGTTTCTCGATTAAATCAAACTTAATTTGGGAAAGAAGCATAAAAAGCCTACGCCACTTATTATAGCGAAATTTATCAATTCATTAAGACAGTGATAATATATGTTTCGATTTTCTATTCAGTCATATTTAGTATTCTGACAAATTTTTAAATTTTTCTTAAGTCTTTTTTATTTCATATATTCAATTCAGTTTCTGTTCATTCATTAGTTCCATTTCATTTACTGAAATGATCGATACCTTTATTTACTTTGGAACGATACTTTGGAACGATCATGTAAAAGTTTTTTCTTAAAAGTATCATATTAGGCTAAATTAGCAATTAAAATCTTTTCATTGTGATATAAATTATCGTGCACGATTCATGCCAGATTCCTGCACCAACTTGAAAGATAAATTATTTCGTAATTATATGTTTTTTAAGACTGATATATGATCTTCTATATAACACTTAGGAATCATAATTAATATCATATTCTTGGATGATCCTGTAAAGAAATTATTTTTAAAGAGTTTTTTATAAGGTTTTTATAAGGTTATGAGGCAAGATCTTTTCATTGCTATATAAATCGTTGTGTATGATTCATGATAGATTTTTGTATCAACTTGGAAAATAAATTATTCCATAACTTTTATAAGACTGATAAATGATCTTTCATGAAATACTTCAGAGTCATATATAATTAATACCATTTTCTTAGATGATCCTGTAAAGAAACAATTTTTTAAAAGTTTCTTATAAGACTAAGACAAGATCTTTTCATTGCGATATAAATCGTCGTGTACGATTCATTCTAAATTCCTAAGGTTATTAAAGATTACTGGTGAGTTCATGAACAAATATAAGATTTTTGATCATATACGTTCGCTTAGTAATCTTGATTGATCACATACAACTCTTTTAAGATCTGGTACTTACAAGAATTTTCAACAGGGATTTTTCTTTGAATTTATTTCTTAAGTCCGATTTCATGTTCGCGAACATACCCGCAGCAAACGTTCATCTCTCACCCCGTTATTTATTAAGTAAATCCTAAACGCCTAATTTTTAATTTAACGATATAAAAAAAAGTAAATTATTATTCAATTCAAGTGCTAGTATGAGTTTCGAATTAATAAATATGTATATTAGAAGTGATTTAGTTTTGAGTCTTTTTTTCTCAAAAGCTGATTTATTCAAACAAGATAATGAACGAATACCTTAATCAAAATGTTTTTCTTTGTTTTGTATTATTCCTATCCTTCTGACAAAAGATGGATTCCGCGGTGATAAGAAGATTTTTCTTTGGAGTTGATCCAATTTTCGCAAATCTTCGAAATTATGAAAAGATGCGTCCTCTAAAACATGTTACATCGAGAAAAAGTGAAAATCAGATGGAGCAATGTTTAGAGAATACACGGGGTGTGGTAAGACTTTTCATTCCAGTTCTAATAACATTTACTTCACTGATAATACAACGTAAGCATCGGCATGAAGAAGGATCACTTTGCGTCGTTTACTCATAATTGGAGATCGTTTTTGGTCTAATCCTTGCTTCAATTTGTATAATTGTTATCATCGTTGATAACGATCAACAGTGTCTTTCGAATGAAATAGTTCATAACACCTCCATCCCACCAAATACACAGCAATATCTTCGAACTGTGAATATTGTACCTCAAAGTGAATGTTGCTGGTTAGCTTGGATGAACTCATGATTTTTTTTGTTTGAGATTATCAAAATAGATCCATTTCTCATCCCCATTAATTCGATATAAAAAAACTCTTCTTTTTTTATCTGGCAATCAACGAAATGCAAATGTTTAACCAGTTCACAATGGCATTTTCCTAACTGATAAAATCCATTTTCCTTGTTTGTAAATCTTTCCTGTGTAAACGTTTAGTAACTGTTGCACGATCAATAATTATATATAATATAATTCTCTATAATTATATATAATTTAATTCTCTGGCAAGTTCTGAAGTGGATTGTGCTGAATTTTTGTCCAATAATGCTTACAAATCTGCATTTTCCAATTTTTTTTATTGTTCCGAACGATCTTTACGTTAACGTTGAAATTACCACTTTTGAATCATCTAAACCAATATTCACATGTCTGAATTGATGCAGAAATATTACCATAAGTTTCAGAATTCTATGACCTTGAGAGACCGTTTTCTTTCGATTAAAAAACAAAAATAACGCATGTCGAAAATGCATTTTAGGAACCTCCACTTTTAGAATGGTATAAACATGATGTTTACTGCGTCTATTTAATGAATGACTAAATATCCTGGAGCAATAGTAAAACATTAAGAAACAAAAGCTGCGATTGTAATGTCTTTGGACATTGACATACTAATACTGACAATGTCATCTCTTGCAAACCCTCAAAACAAAATATTCTTAATATATGTATACATATATATTTATATGGAGCATTTTTTGTTAAGACAGCCACCTATTGTTCCAAAATTGTACTTGACATAGAAAAATCACACAAATGTAGCTTCAAGCATAAGTTATCAAAGCCATGTGAACAATTACAAAATTCAAGATGGCGGATCCAATATAGTGGACATGAAGCAGAAAAAAAGGGAATAAAATAAAAGACAGTGTCAGTATCTGTTGAATTTACTTCAAAATTTGTTTGTCGCAGATGCATGCGAGACAAAGCGTCTGCTCTAATGTCCTATCATACTTCATCCCTCTCATTCCTCCTTTCTCTAAACCAATCCATTCGTATGTCCGAAGTTGGAAGTAACCTATCAACACTATCACAAAAATGTTTACCATACGAGATATAAACATGGTTATAAATTTATCTTGTTGACATATAATTGCATCTAATATAGCGTTATTTAATTAATATTTTTTTGACATTTCGATATAATAAACTATTATGTATATGTAATGTACAAATAAGTTCTGTATAAAAACAGGAACAATTTTTTAATCCTTAACCAAGCATGCCTCCCGACCAAACATTAGTGGGCGCGCGCGGCACGGAGTGCCGCATCATAAATTTATTATTTAGGAGTTATACTCGTAATAATTGGATAAATAATTGAACAATCGTCATAGAAACAAATAAAATATATTTATAATAAAATATATTAAAATTTAACTGTATTAAAATTTTGGGTGGAGTTCCGAAAAGGTGACCCTTCGATTTTATTGTCGATTGGTATACTATTGTATTTTGGTGTGCGGATTATAAATATGATAATGAAAATTATCGACAAGGTCATTTTGACAGTCATTTGCTGCGCAATCTAGCTAAACATCACTACTCAGCATACTTATCAGTAGGTGCTATCTTGCTGAAAAATGGATAGGACATACATTTTCTTTACGACTTTTCACGCGAAGTGGCTCCTATCTCATCTCCCCCCTCTCCCCCCCCCCTGCTTAGGGGCGCATGACTTTTCACGAAAAATTGTTTTTTAAATATTTGATCTTGAAAACCTGACAATGACCTCGGCAATTTTCATTATCATATTCGTAATCAGGACATCAAAATACAATACTATATCAAGCGACAAGAAAATCGGGGGGTTTATCTTTTTGGAACTCTATCCAAAATTTTGTGTCTTTCTTATAAAATTAAAAGTTTGGATGTAACTAGAAAATTAAAAAATAAAAATAAAAACTAAGAGATTTGCTAAAAAATAAAATCACATTAATTTATAATCAAATATAAGAAAATAATAACAGTGTTTTTATAAAAAAATGATATAATATAAA
>JAANIC010000747.1:595777-621065 GCA_017607545.1 Acromyrmex charruanus | reverse complement strand
TCGAACCTAAAGAGATATTAAACATTAATACGAATAAAAATTAATTAAAATGTGAGGATCGGTTCAACATCACGCGTTATTACAATTATTTATTATATTTAAACAAAATTTTATTTATATTTTGAAGCGTGCGCGGTACTCCGTGTTGCAAAACGTGTCATACTGATTTTAAAATGGATTAAAGGCTAGCCAACTTAATAGGAAAAATAGAAAAATACTACATGCGTTATCTTATGATGGAGACGTTAAATGAGGAAATCGAAGATCAGTAAAAAAAAAGACTCGCATTCATATCAATGATTTTTCAGAAAAACAAATTTTGCGGCACTCAATTTTGCGGCTAAAGGTTACCCGGTTAAAGGTTAATAATATAAATATTATTACATATTATTATGATAATCTCGATGAAGAAAATCTCCTGTGATAGCATCTTTGGTACTTATCATCATGCCTTAGCGCGCGAAATATCAGCTTTATATTAGTAAACTTTAATTGCTACTAATTAAAAACTATTATAGTCTTGACATTTTTGTATTAAGATTTTCATTTCTAAATTACGTCAAAAATATGTTTTTAAGAAAAAAATGCAGGGCATCCTGTATATATATATATATGTACTATATATATACTATATATGTATACGTACTATATATATGTATACGTATATGTGTATGTATATTAGACTGACAACAGAAACAAATTTTTTTTTTTTAATCGATCTCTTAAGTTCAAAAGCTTCCATTTCATGCCAAAAGAACATCCCTAAATTTTTGTCAAAGATATTAAGATTTAAAGGTCGCTGAACGATTTTTAAATCAAAGTTTCTTTAATACATATTTGATTTAATGCAAAAATGATTTGATCTGAATTTTAAATATGGTACTGTATGTCATTTTGGCCGCTGAACACAATGCAAAAATTCATTTAGCTCTACGATATACGTCTTAAGAAATACTGCCCGATTAATGTGAAAAAATGATCAAATTTCGAGTTCAAGATCTATTTTAGCAAAGTTCCAAGCGTTCAAATGGATCGTTACTCCCTTCAAATTGTTTACCCAGAATAAGATTCAGTTGAAATTTACCCGGGATTTATTACAGAGTCTTTAAAAGTTGCATTTACTGGATTATAAAACGTTTTTAAGGATAGAAAAGTTTTTTTGATAAGTTCTAAAATGTATCGATTTGTGATTTTGATATTCTCAGATCAAATGCCTCAATTTGATCGCAACGCGAGATACAGATTACTAAAGCCATCTATTGGAAAAATAATTTCTTTTTACTACACCTAATATATATATATATATATATATATATACAGAGTGTCTCTTAAGATGGGGTATACAATATATATTGTATATATATATATATATATACAGGGTGTCTGTCCATAAATGTCCAAGCAAATATTTCACAATTGATTGAAGTTATAAGAAAATTTAATAAGAAAAAGTACGACTCCGAATCAGTTAAAGTGCATATAAAAATTTTTTTTTACTCTTGGCTTTTCCGAGTTATGTAAGTAACATAGTTTTTTTAAATGAATACCTATAATTTTTTTTGCATATTTATATATGTAGTAGGGAGCATTTGCAATCAAAATTATATGTAGTAAAAAATTGCTATTATGCATCGTTTACGAGCTAATCGACATCTTATGTATCAAAACAGTAAATTGGATTTTAAGTAATTTTGAACGTGGTTTGAAATGTCAAAGAGAAGTCGAAGAAGAAAACGAATAATGTTTTTTATGGAACATTTATTAACCCATAAATTACTCGAAATTTTGACCATCGTGTTCAATGCAACATTCAACCCGTTTTATAGTTTCTCATTGTTGACTGCATCATTTTTACTCTTGCATTCAACAGCTCTAGTGAATCTTCTTCATTTTGGAACAGTTGCGTAGACAATGTCTTTAATATATTCTCAAAGGAAAAAATCGCAAGGTGTCAAATTCGCAGATCTCGGTGGCCATTGTGTAGGGCCATTAATACCTATCCAACAATTAAGAAACCTATCATTTAAAAAATTGACTACAGCAAAAATTGACTGTATGATGTGGTGGAGCCCCATCTTGTTAAAAAATAACATTTACGACATAAAATCATTAGAGCTGTTGAAGACATTACAATAGAAATGCTGCAGTCAACAATGAGAAACATTATAAAATGTGTTGAATATTGAACATGATGGTCAAAATTTTGAATAATTTATGGGTTAATAAATGTTCCATAAAAAAAAAGTTCGTTTTCTTCTTCGACTTCTCTTTGACATTTCAAATCACGTTCAAAATGACTTAGAATTCAAATTAATTATTTACTATAGAGATTATCTTCCAATGACCTTGACATATGTTGTGACATATGTTGTACTTGAGTCCGAGTGACCTTGGACAAATTTTAGTCGTTGCTCATTGTTCCTTAAAAAGTTACTAACATAAAAGTTCATTAATAAAACCTAACTTTTGGACATAACTGCGCTCCGATGAAATAAATTCTCTATTTTAACAGCGCAAAATATTTTCTTATATAATTTTTTATATATAATTTTTGTGTCTTTAGAGCAGAGAATTTGTTCTACGCTTATATGTGGAATCTTTAGCCATTACGTTAAAAAAAGCGTCTAATCATTCACGTGTATCAAACACTTTTCTAAATATGAATTCTGTAAGATAATAGACGAAATGGGATTATTTACGATCATATCGAGATATAATTCCGCGAATATCTCTCCATAGACATTTGATATTTTTAATATAAACGCCTGGATCAACAAAATGTTGTGAATGATTCACTATTTTATGTTGATATATTAGGTCGATTTAACTATATGCTTCCTACCAATCGGTGAATTATTGATCCAGGAGTGATGTATTTCCGGATGAGCGATAGTAATGTTTATGCGTCATGGGATTCAATTGGTAGAACAAACATTTTTTTTGTGTTGCGTGTTATTCCGCCGAAAAGCCATTGTCCTTTAACGAGTTGTTTGCAATGATATTGTTGATGTCCAAATTTTGCCTCATCGATTTCAACAATAATTCCTTCTCCGCCAATTTGACTTTGATTATTTGTTAACCATTGATTCATGAGCTGAGAAGCCCATTTGTTGTAATTGAATATTTATTAAAGTAGAAAATTTTTAATTAAGTATACAAATTTTATGTTTCAAAAATACTAATATTTTACTTCAAAAACGCAAATTTCCTGCTTTACAAATAATTGTCATTGTTCTCCATTTATGTAATTTTATGAAATAATTAAATTACATGAATTACTTCTCTGCAAAAGTTAGTCCAGTAAACTGATGTGTATGATAATATACTTGATTCTTTTTGTGAGAATGTCTGCTTTACAAACACAAATTCTTTACTTTAATATCACATTGTCTTGATGAACTTTTTTTTAGTAACAACTTTTTAACGAACAACGAACGATGGCTAAAATTTGGTCAAAGTCACTCGGGAGCATGATCTTGACATATGTTGACAAGGTCAAGGTCATTAGAAGATAGTCTCCCATACTAAATAATTACCGAATTATATTTATTACTTTGATACTTAAGATGTCGATTATCTCGTAAATGATGCATAATACAATAGCAATTTTGTAACTACATACAATTTTGACAAATGCTCCCTATACAAATATGCAAAAAGATTATAGATAAGATAATAGATAAGATTATGGATAAGATAATATATATATATCCATTTAAAAAAACTATGTTAACCTACTTAACTCGAAAAAATCAAAAGCAGAAAAAAAATGTTTACGTGTACTTTGTAGCTGACTCGACAAATTTCTCTTATTAAACTTTCTTGTAACTTCAATCAGTTGCGAGATATTTACTCGGACATTTATGGACGAATACCCTGTATATAATAGATACTACATTTAGCTCTACATATATTGTAGAGCTAAATAAATTATCGTTCAGCGACCAAAAAACATACAGTACCACATTTAAAATCCGGATTAAACTATTTTTGCATCAAATTAAACATGTATTAAGGAAAATCGAAACTTTGATTTAAAAATTATTTAGTAGCAACCTCTAAATCTTAATATCTTTTAATAAAAATTTAGGGATGTTCTTTTGACATAATGGAAGATTTTGAGCTGAGAGGTCGATTAAAAAAAAATTTTTTTTTCTTGACAATCTAATGTATATGTACCTATATGTATATGTACAATAATTGCATATAATCAGTAATTGCAGTATATTATATTTTTATGACTTATGCTAGTTTCGACTTAAATTTTATTAAAGGTATTCTCTGAAATGAGTATAGTTTTGTTGTTCATTTTTAAAATTTCTTTAAAATTTTATTCACGGAAAGTCATCTGATCCATTTCGGGACACTTTAAATAAAAAACTGGAAATAGCTAATTTTACTACTGTATCTAACGAAAGACTTGAAACAACTATTCGGAACCGATTTTCCTTGAAGTATATTGTTAAACACAAAAATCTAAGAGACATGTATCTTTTTATATCCCAATATCAAATTTGATGTGTGAAACAATCTTTCAAAGTTAACGCTTGTACTTAAACGCTTGTCCTATCAATTATACTATCTGACAAAATTTGACCTTTTTTCTACGGCGACCCGCATTTAACAGATTCAAGATCGCTGAATTCGTCATCGAAATATGCTCATCACGTTAAGTTTTTGAGATAAGTCGAGTAATATAAGTCAAAAACAACGTTTTTTACCATATTTATCATTTGTTTGTGGCAAAATGAAATTTTATTTTACAATTTCATTAGCATCACTCTAAAGAGCGAATCTTCCTTTAAAACGAATTTTTTATTGTGCGATTTTTTTATTAAATTATGAACGTTTTCTGAAATATAAAATGGTGGATCCAAATTAGCGGATTAAATCTGAAAAATAGACAGATTTGTATCACAAAAGGAATGTCACTTCGGTTCTCCATAATGGATCCGCTATTTTGAATTTCTATATTTTAAGTTTATCAAATCCGATATCAGTGACATTTAGAAAGCCTAAGATACTTTTTTGATACAAATCTATTTACTTTATAGGTTCAGTCCGCTAATTTGGATCCATCATTTTACATTTCAGAAAACATTCATAACTCAATAAAAAAAAATCGTACAGTAAAAAATAAAAATTCGTTTTAAAGATGAAGATTCGCTCTTTAGAGTGGTGCTAATGAAATTGAAAAATAAAATTTCGTTTGGCCACAAAAAAAA
This sequence comes from Acromyrmex charruanus, assembly GCA_017607545.1. NCBI lineage: Eukaryota > Metazoa > Arthropoda > Insecta > Hymenoptera > Formicidae > Acromyrmex > Acromyrmex charruanus. Next base: position 615,840 of record JAANIC010000747.1, on the reverse strand, counting down.
AGATAAATATGGCAAAAAAGCTGGTTTTGGCTCATATTACTTGATTTATCTCAAAAATCTGATGTGATAGACACCTTTCACTGGCGGATTTGGATTCAGCAACCTTGAATCTATGATATTAAGAAATGCCCTACTCGTCACATTTTTTTTGTTGGATTGTGTTAACAACGAAACGGTGAAATGTTTAGAAAAACGTTTTAGACAAAACATCTATAATTTTATATACGAATATATTTTATAACTGTGTATTAAGATTTTTCAAAAATCTAATATTTTAAAAATACCCTCATACCCATTTATTTTAAGTTTTACCTTAAATCTAAGACTAGACCGATATAAAAAAATATATATCTCTTAGATTTTTGTATTTACCAACATATTTCAAGGAGAATCGAATCTATTTCGGGCAGTTGCGACAAGCCCTTGTAAGTAATTTACTAGAAATACAGCTCAGCAGAGCTGGAATAACTGATGTTCTCAGTCCTAGAGCTGTAGTTATTGCGTATAGAGTCTACGCAGAATTCGTCCCATTCCTCCCAGCATTTTCCCCACGGTAATTCCGTTTGGAAGCTAGCGATGAGGTAGAACAAGGTCAACGCCATCAGCGAGCAGTAATAGGACGTCAGTGCCAGCAATGTTATACATTGCGCGATGCCAATGCCTACGATTATTTAATTTTATTCTTACGCTATAATATTATATTTTACAATTTTTTTATACATCTCATGAATACTGTAATAAAATTGAAGCGCAATGAGAGACTAAGAAAAAAGCACTAGGATGCACCTGGATATCAAATGTAATCGCACCTCTAAATGCCGGCGCAAGGTCCCAGATCTTCAAGGATGACTGGCTGGAAAATTGTCCTAGGATCATCTCCAGCAGGTAAAACGGCTTCCCTACGACGATTAAAATGATGATGTACGGTATCAGAAAGGCGCCGCCGCCGTTCTCATATGCCGTGAACGGAAATCGCCATATATTACCGAGACCGACCGACATGGCGATACAGGATAACAGAAATTCCCTGTCATTTCCCCATTGCTGGCGCTCCGGCTTCTGTTATATGAAAAACATATGCGTGCAACGAGCAAGAGAAAAAGAATAATGTATAAACAACTGATCTTCTAGACAATCTTTGAGACAACTTTTAAAGTAATTTTAATTCATTATAATGGCAAAAGCTGTATTTCGAGATCGAAATTAATATTCTTCTACTTTCTGCAAAAATATTCTGAAGCAGATAGGCTGTGCAAAACTTTCTTTTTGCTTAATCATAATTATAATCAAGATGCCCATCAAAAAAAAATCCTTAAGAAAAATCATAAAAATAGACAGATCTTACTTTAGCGTTATTTGAAAATTGCTTTGGTTCTAACCGAACTGAAAAATATTTTTATCTATTAAACTATTCATTTTTTAGTAACTGTACTTTAATCAAGCGACGCGTTAGGGTCGCGACGCCAAGTACATAAAAATATAAAACGGGCCGCTTGATCGCTTGACGTATGAACGTCGTTGCGTATATGTTCGTATTGCCAAATTTGCGATGCTACCACTAGTTTTATCTGGAATTTTGACATTAATTTTAAATTAAAATTACTCAGAAATCAAAGTCATAATTAACAATCTAAAAACACTTTTATTATATAATATCATTGATATCTTTTGGCTGCGACCAGTAAAAATTTTCCAAATAAAATTAGTGCAGCCGATACCGAGATCTGAAGATCGAGTCTCGAAAAGAGACTACTTAGATTTTTAGATTTCTTCAGTCGCTTTACATGTGACAAATACATGTGAAGCGTTTTGTCCATTAAGGAGGTTCGACTATTACTTTGGAGTGAAAACTGCAAATAAAATAAATTGTCATTACAGCGATTCCGAATCATGCAATGTTAATGCAATGAATTGTAAATACTATTTATATGTTACATGCTTAGTAAATTATTAATGTGTAGAATATTAATTAATAAATATATGAGCTTGTCAATGACTCGGGAGGTCAAGTGCATACAGACGATTTGACAACGTTGCATTTCGCGACGGGCAGTGATCGAATATGACGAATGATAAGGGAGAAATTCAAAATGTAAAGGCCGATTTTGTATTATTTTCGCATTTGTTTCTTTACACCAAGATGGATTTTAGGTTATATGAAGTTTGTTTCATATCAGCTGTACACTACAGCTTTCTAAGTTTGTTACTACTAATACGATCCGTGAGGTAAAGATAAACTTTGTAACAATAAAACTTTAAATCCGTACGTGATATCTACATAGTGTTCGCATCAATATGATAACACTAATGTCGATACTGTAGTTCTGATTTGAAACTGTTTATTTGTTTTATGTACACTGCTTTTATGTACAGCTTATCAGTTACTTATCAGTTACTTATCGCTACGAATTGCTGTTAACACTATCAGTACAAAACTGACCCTTTTAACAAGGGGTAGAAAAAGGCAAGGGTACGTATTCTTCGGTTCTTCGGAAAAAAATATGTACTAAATTGATTAATTCATATACTGTTTATAAGAAGACATTAAATAATACAAAATCCATTTCAAAAAATAGTAAAAAAGTACTGTGAATACGTGTTCTGCAAAAAAAATTTTATTAAATTAAAATATATGATGAAACCTGAAATATAAGTGATACGTATTTTTACTTTATTTATTTATTAAAATTCCATAAATTAAAATTCTACTATTTATGATTAATTTGAATGATACGTATTAAGCATATAAAAGATTTGATATCAATAATGGGCGCTAAATTATAATCTTTAAAAATTGTTACCTCACTCAATCCAAATCATATATAAACCTTGATTAAGAATTACAACTTAAATGATAGTATATCTAATTTAAAAAAATGAAACCTATATTTGTATATTTGCCACGAAGTTAAAATCTCATAAATAAAAATTGTACTTAATTTGAATGATACATATCAGGTACATAAAAGATCTAACATCAATAATTAGCGCTAAATTATATATAATCTTTAAAAATCTTTAAAAATGTTACCTCGCTCAATCTAAATCATGTATGAACCTTGAACACACAAAACTCTGTTGTACAAAATTAAAAAATGAAATTTAAATTGCGTTATCTTCTCAACCCAAGAGTTATCACAGAGAATTAAGGACGTAACAGAACAAACTTAAATTAAAAAATTTAAATAAAAAAATTTTTATATAAAAACACTTGGCGCTGCTAGACCGAAAAATGTAGAGTTATTACAATAAGAGTCGAGGCATGAAACCAAAAAGATACCATTGCTGGAACATCGTTTATACAACTCACACATACGTTTCACAAACTCACGTTTTCTCTAACACATCGCATGATCCCAAACATGACGCTGACCAATCCCGCGGGTAAATCGCTCATGTCTCGACTCTAATTATAGTGATTTTAGAAAACTGTAATAATAAAGTACTAAACCATAAATACAACAATAATTTAAGTATTAAGATGTAAATAATATCTGTCATATATAGGATTAAAAGAATTTTAAAAACAAAATACGATGGGAGTAAGTATAATCAATGCGAATACGTACGAGCGTTACGGCGTGTAGATGAGAATTAAATTAAGTATAGGACATAGTAGAACTGCAATACCATTATATTTTTTTTTAATATTCAACTTTCTTTTTAATAAATGTAGCATTCAAATTAAATTCATTATTACGTTTGAACGGTGTTTAATTTATCCAATGTTTTTACATGAAAATTTTTTTATTTAAAATTTTTAATTTTATTCTGTTACGTCCTTAATTCTCTATAATTCTCTTGGATTGAAAAAATAACGCAATTTAAATTTCATTTTTTAATTTTGTACAACAGAGTTTTGTGTGTTCAAGGTTCATACATGATTTAGATTGAGCGAGGTAACATTTTTAAAGATTTTTAAAGATTATATATAATTTAGCGCTAATTATTGATGTCAGATCTTTTATGTACCTGATATGTATTCAAATTAAGTACAATTTTTATTTATGAGATTTTAACTTGGTAGCAAATATACAAATATAGGTTTTATTTTTTTAAATTAGATATACTATCATTTAAGTTGTAATTCTTAATCAAGCTTTATATATGATTTGGATTGAGTGAGGTAATAATTTTTAAAGATTATAATTTAGCGCCCATTATTGATATCAAATCTTTTATATGCCTAATACATATCATTCAAATTAATCATAAATAGTATCATAAATATTAGAATTTTTATTTATGGGATTTTAATAGATAAATAAAATAAAAATACGTGTTACTGGTTTCATTATATATTTTAATTTAATAAAATTTTTTCACAGAGCACGTATCCACAGCACGTATCCACAGCGCTGTTTTAATATTTTTGAAATGAATTTTGTATTGTTTAATGTCTTCTTATAAACAGTGAATATGAATTAATCAATTTAATATACATTTTTTCCGAAGAACCGAAGAATACACACTCTTACCATCTTTTTTTACCCCTTTTTCGAAGAGTAAGTTTTGTATTGACATCACATGTACTACATGTATTTTGTAGTGTTTAATATTTTCTTATAAATTTATTTTTTAATGTAGTAAAATTAATTGTCACATCAGGGTTAGAAAGTCACTCAATCATTATTTACAAGTAGTTGGTCACTCGTTACTGAAAAATAGTAACTCGTTATTTGTTACTTTTTACTCATTATTTATAACGATTAACGTTACGCGTTATTCATTATAAATAACTTTTTTAGTGAGCAAACGTGTAATGGTAATGCGTAAAGAGTTATTTTTCAAAGTGACTTTTCCAAGCTTAGCCAAAAATTAATATAGTCAATTATCGTTACAATCATAAAAAAACTGCAATCAACTGTCATTATCAACTCACTTTTATAAACGACTGTAGCGATAAAATTTACAGTATTACTTTACTTCCCATCCCTGCATTTTTTATACAAATATATTTGTATAAAAAGTTCCTTTTCAATTAGTTATTCAGTTAGATGTTTCAAAATAAGAACCATGGAAAGATTTTTAACTGTACAAGTTTAAACTTTGAATGCCTGTTTATCAGTGTTTTAAATATAACGAGTAAGTTAATAAAATAATTCGTAAAGCATATGAAATTAAATTTAAAGGAATCATAAGGCCTAATTATGAGTACAAACATAAATCCTAGTTAAAATTACTCTTTTTGATAACTTTTACTTAATTTTATTCCTTTTTTCAATCTGTAATTAATACTTAATGTATATCTGCGGCATACGATACTTGTTTTCCTGCTACATTTTCTGCAACTTTCGGAAGGTTTAACAATCAAACGTTAAACACTTATCAAACATTAAAAAATTATTAAAAATGAAATAGAGAATTCAATTCTAATGACACTGATCTTGACATATATAGTCAAGGTCGTGACCCTAAGTAACCCTCAAAACATTTTGGCAGTTGCTCGTTGATTATTAAGAAGATATTAAAATTAAAATGGACAATTCACTTCCGATGACCTTGACCTTCCCACATATTATAAAGGTCATCATACCGAACAACCTTCGGAAGGTAACAGTAACCCATCACGTGTTACAAAGTATAGTAAAGTATAATAAAATGACCTTGACATATATTGTTCAAAGGGCGTATCTCGATTGGACACATAATTATTGGACACTACATGATTTTATAAAAACTTTATCATTCGATGTATAAATTATCCACATTTAAGCTAAGGCCCTCTTAATGTATACGTACGTACATACATACATATATTCAAATGCGTTATGGCTCACCGAGCGACTTAGCTTTTTTTTCCAGGTCAATGATTTCTATACGTAATTCATATGTTTATTTCATACATTGACGCATTTATGAAGATTTTAAAAAGTTTTAGATCCATCATGCATATTTAACAATGTTTACTTAGGCTGCGTCCTCATGGAGAAAGAAACAGCGGAATGGAATATTGACAGAAAAGATATAAGTTGAGACTTCTTTTTCCATGAGAACGCAGCTTTATGTGACACTTCGTATACATATAAGGGCAATGCTTTCTTTTACCGTTTCGATGTTTTTTTATCGGTATATGCCTGATTTGTATTAAAATACATACGTTGTTATATATATTTTACTATATAAAGTGAAGGTACATCGAGAAAATGAAATTATAAAAGAGCATTAAGGCTGAGTTTCCACTGAGTGCGTCTTCACGCGTCGCGTCGAAAGAGAGAAAGAGAGAAATTTATATATACCATATATGTAATACTACTATATTGCTAACGCAGCCTCTTTTTGAGAGTGGGGGGTGTGCCAAGATAGTGAGATAGAAAATTGACTTCTCGATTCCACAATTCGTGTACTTTGAATGCGCATACGGAGAACGTATGCACATGCACTCATGGCACGTATTGTAGAGGTTAAATATTATAAAGTATAATTAAAAGAAATATCAAGTCTAAAATATATAATTGTTAAAGTCACATTTGATTTCTTAGTAATTTCTCTTTAACATTTACATCAAAAATAAGTGTTAAATGTCTTCTAATTGTAAATTACTGGTACATATATTAATTATTAATAAATATAGTACAATTTATTTCAAAAATATATATTATNCACATTTGTACGTAATAATTATATATTTAAAATATCATTAGTTGATAAAAATATTGTAACTTTTAAATTAAAAATCTTAATAAAAATAAATATTAGACATATAAAATGTTTACAATTAAATATGATAATACATTAAAATATGAATTTAAATAAATATAAGCATATTTATAATTTGAACATAGTTTTATTATTTTACAAATAATAAAACACATATATTATATATATTAAAACTATGAAATTTTACACAATCCTAATTATAATTAATGCTACTGATGATGGAATAAAATAAGTTTTGTGTATTTTTGGCGAATATAATCGTTTTAATCGCAATGTAATAATTCGCTTTCGAAGTCTTCTGTTTTCATCTTATAAAGATTTGATTTGTTTGCTTTTCTTTTGATCCATTTCTTTAATAAAATTGATTAATCTTCTCGTTCTTCTCGGTGTACTAACGTCACTAATATTAATTTCTGAAATATATCTTGGCTCTGCAAATAAACGTTTTTTTCGAGGAGGAGAAATGTTCTCTTTAGAAGCTAAAAATATAAAATATTTATCATTATATTTATATTTATCCATTTTTTATGTATTTCTGGTGCTTTCGGAAATCTAAAAAGAATAAACATAAGATAGGAAACAAGTTTATGTTAAATAACATTACTTTAAAATCCGAAGCGCCACTACGGTCTGAGTATTGAGATGTTGAACTAATATATATATATTTTCAAACAAATGAATTAATTTCAGAAATGATAATTACGTGCCGATGTGGTTGTCGGCATTAACGCAATTGATCTGAAATATTAATAATCCCCCCAAATTTCCCAAATTAATCTTAAAAAACTGTAATAAACTTATTGCGAAAAATATATTTTTCGGCGCTTCGGATTTTATATATATATATTAGTTCAACATCTCAATACTCAGACCGTAGTGGCGCTTCGGATTTTAAAGTAATGTTATTTAACATAAACGATCTTGTTTCCTATCTTATGTTTATACACGCGCGCTGAAAAAAAATGTGTTACTCTCTATACATATTGGTTATTGCGAAGAATTATTGCTAAGGTCTCGGTAGTTTAAAGGCTCAGGACGCTCGCACGGAATGCAAGAGATCCGGCCGAAGCAATATTTTTCGCAATAAGTTTATTACAGTTTTTTAAGATTAATTTGGGAAATTTGGGGGGATTATTAATATTTCAGATCAATTGCGTTAATGCTGACAACCATATCGGCACGTAATTATCATTTCTAAAATTAATTCATTTGTTTGAAAATATATATATTAGTTCAACATCTCAATACTCAGACCGTAGTGGCGCTTCGAATTTTAAAGTAATGTTAAAAAGAATAATTTGATTTTTATTAATTATTATAAGCAATCGGACATGTACTTTCATCATTTGTAATTAAACTTACTTATGTAAAGTTATCTTTTTATCCTCTGTGCTTTTTCTTTTACATAAATAACAAAATCGCGGCATTATTTCCTTTTTTTAATTAGTACTTTTATATAGGTCAAATAACAAACTCAACTTCACTATTGAACACGTCGGACACAATAAACGTGATAAAATATGATAAAATAGATTGGGAACATGCGCATGCGCATTGCGAAAGTACATGAATTGTGGAAGTGAGAAGCGATCATCTGCACCATGATGTTTTCGGCAGCTCTTAATTGCCGTTAGCAATATAGTAGTATTACATATATGATATATACACAATCCCTCTCTTTCTCTCCTTCGACGATGCGACGCGTGACACGCTCAGTGGAACCGTATCATAAGGCGTTACAAGTGGTATTTTGAGGGTTAGATAATCTGTCATGTAATAGCCTAGTTTACACCGATACGCGCACTTGATACGCGTATTAAGGTTACGTTCCAAAACGTCCTCTCCGAGGAAAATTTTACTCAAAATATAGTACATGTAATATATATTATACTATAGTAAAATCTTCCTCCATGGACGTTTTGGAATGTAGCCTAAGTACCATATCCACACAAATCACTTAATACGCTTGATATAAACGCTGGCGGATTATTTTGATCTGATACTTCTGAATCACGAATATCAGACCAAACTGATACGCATATCAAATGGTATCAAAGAATCTCAGCGTGCTAAATACTTGATTCGTTTTGGATCGTATATTAAAATTCGCCACTGCTTTTAAGTTCAAATTAGAATTAGAAGTTTTACATCTTGAAAAGCAGTGAAGACATTACGTCATCTAACCTAACCTCTGAGGCAGATCAGTGTAAATAAGGACGTATCAAATATTTAATCCGCATCAATTTGATACGCGTAAATACTAATTATTTAACGTGTAAAAAGAATCAATCAACAATGCGATTCATTAATGGCTGATATGTTATGTATTAGGCCAGTATTATATACGTCGGTTTTTTGTCGAACGACGAATTTTCAAGCATGTTAATTGATTGCAAGACAGAGAGGATCTCGGACTTATTTGTCCTAGCCAATCAACAGGCTTGAAAAATTTATCGCACAACAAAAAACGGACACATGTAATATTGGTCTAATAGATAATATCAGCCGTTAATGAATCGCATTGTCGATTGCATGACAGATTATATAACTTGAAAAATATCACATGTATCGTCTTATTGCTCTTTTAATTCCATTTTCTCGATGTACCTTCACTTTATATAGTAAAATATATAACAACGTACGTATTTTAATACAAATCAGACACATGCCAATAAAAAACAATGATGCGGTGTCCAATGATATGGTGTCCAATAATGCGGTGTCCAATCTTGCCTGTCCAATCGTGCTTGTCCAATCGAACGGTGTCCAATAATTACGTGTCCAAAAGAAGGTCACCCATTGTCAAGGTCATGAGTGACCATCATTTTAGCAGTCGATTGTTATTCGTTAAACAGTTATTAAAAAGTAAAGTAAAAAGATTGAAATTTATCGACTGAAGTTTGAAAGGTAATCCATGAGCCAGGTAGACGACGACGACAACGTTAATAATAATAATGACAACAACGTTTCTTAAAATTTAGATAAAATTTGGAACTTGTTGCAATATCTCTGCTCGTAGGGCAAATAGAAAAAAAATTCGAGTACAAACTATCAATTGACCATACATAGAATTTGATAGACACAGCCATTATTGAGATATAATAATCGAGATCTCGGAAGACTCACCGCTATGCGTTTTCTTAGCGCCGAGATACTATCGTGTCTATGGATTTCACGACTGGAGATTATTACCCTGAATTGCCTGGTCGGACATCTTCGCGCACACATCTGGGGGTTCCCTAAAACCCTGGTTCACAATAACCTCGCGACGACGCTTGGAAGAAAAAACCCTGAGTCGCGAGGGTAATACTTGCAGACACCAAGATCAGACTAACTTGATCGACTTCAGCACCTCGAATATCGTACGGTTCACGCTCGATAGACAGACTTGCTATCTCTTAGTGTTCTCTCGAAAGACTGACTTCTCCAAATTTCATGTGATCTGATCTTCCTCCTATTCGTCTACGATTGGTGGATTTCAAGCAATCAAAAGCGATCTGGATTGGCAATTCGTGACAAACGCAGTAAAAGGATTACAGACGCTCTAGTCAGAAATAATTTTTCGAAAAGACGTCGTTTCGATGTCGAAAATAAAAGTCGAAAATTTTCTAAATTTCTATTGATTTTGACGGATTTTTGGCTCCAATTTCGATTAATTTTGAAGTTGGAAATAAAATCTTGAATTGATCTAGTCAGCATAAAAATGTACTACTAGTGTCACTAATGCAAGTAAATTCGACAAGTAGTATCACTGATAGCGTAATAGTGGAGAAAATTTCATTAGTTTCATTGAAATTTTATTGTGAAAATAAGTATTATTGATTAGCATCATATTTCAGAGGATACACGACAAAATTATAATAAAAAAAAATTTATTTTATAAATTCGAGAACTAATTTTATGATGTAACCATGCACGGTCACCCATCCGAATCCGAACCTCCACATATTATGCTTCATTTCTGTGATCGTATGGGAATTGCTCCTTCGAAGAACCATAAACTCAAAGGAGCAGTCATGGAATTGCAACAACTTTTCTCTCAAGCCACGCAAGAATTCACTAAGCTGGCAAGACTTCTTGCTGATAATGGTACTCAGAAATTGGTACATGGAAATTCAATCCCCCTTCAGCTCCACATTTTGGAGGGAAGTAGGAAGCTGGGATCAAATCAATGAAACATCATCTCCTTAGAATTGTCGACAATACCCTTTTTACTTATGAAGAAATGACTACATTATTGGCCCAAGTAGAAGCAGTTCTTAATCTCGGTCATTATCCCCCTTAACCGAGGATCCAGACGATCTTCATGTTCTCACACCAGGACATTTCAATATGGGCTGCGCACCATTCACAGTCCCAGAACCGTCTCTTGAACTCGTTAAGACTGTCCATTTATCACGTTGACAATTGATCCGACAGATGCTCGAATCATTTTGGACTAGATGGTCTAATGAATGTCTTCAAAGATATTATGCTACATATAAATGGAACAACAGAGTTCCTTCTTTAAGAGTAGGAGCGCTAGTTCTTGTTATTGACGAACATTATCCACCTTCGAAATGGCCCTTAGGGCGGATTATTGAAACACACCCTGGTAAGGATAGTCACACCAGAGTTGTCACAATCAAAACTCAGGCCTCCATACTTAAACAACCTATTATAAAGATCTGTCCTTTGCCTATGATGCAAGAGGCACTTTGATAGATTCGTTAACAAAAGTTACCGAAGGCAGACGGTATGTTAAAAAAGAGAGAGAGAGAGAGAGAGAGAGAGAGAGAGAGAGAAGGAAGAAATTGCCATTCTATGGTAATTATATGCTTGTGTGTCGATCACGATTCAAATAATCACGAAGATGACCGCGTGAAGCGCTGTGCCTTCCGCTTCCTTTTGTTTCTCTCCGATGCCTAGGCGCGCTCTTTGAATCGGCCATTGTGATTGTTTTTTCTTTTCGTTCAAGTATGTGCTAAAATCCGTAGCAAAAGCAAGAAACGCAGATTGTCGCCAAACTTTAAGGAAAATCTCTTTCAAAACCGTAACTTTAGAAGCAGTTGAGGGGCTGATTGAGGGCTAAAAACATTTTGGTAATGTTCGATAGCAATGTTAAATTGAAGAAGTCTATGAGTAGAAATTATAGCTAACGAAAAAAAATAAGACAGATTTTTAGAAATATAATAACGGAGAAAATGTTTATTGTTGATATTTTTTACAATTTAATTAAAACAATGAAAAGTGGAATTTTTAAAGAGAGCAGCATTCACAACGTCATTAATGAACAAGTTAGACTATATTAGAAAAAAAAATTATAAGGAACCAAAACAACAAATTCGGCTACAAGCCGCGATTCTCTATTTCAGAATATATTAGAACGGACTTCTTGCCGTTTATGAAACTATTATAAAACGGACTGCTAGTCGTTTATGCTACAATTAGAAAACGGACTGCTAGTCGTCTGTGCAACTTTATGTACAAATTTCATCTTAATAGAAGTTCGAAACTATTGATTAAATTGAGCTGACCATACTTATCTTCTTTGATATTCAAAACAGGTTCAAGAGATTATGATGTTAGGCTAGCAGCCTCAATCGGGCTATCAGCCCCTCAATCTGCTTCTAAAGTTACGGTTTTGAAAGAGATTTTCCTTAAAGTTTGGCGACAATCTGCGAATCTTGCTTTTGCTACGGATTTTAGCACAAACTTGAAAGAAAGGAAAAAACAATCACAATGGCCGATTCAGAGAGCGCGCCTAGGCATCGGAAAAAAACAAAAGGAAGCGGAAGGCGCACAGCGCTTCACGCGATCATCTTCGTGATTATTTCTCTATTTGGTCAATAGTGAGTTTTGTCACTGATACCATTGTTCGATGTGTTCGCGACGTTAGTAACATTTTCGACTCTACCCGCGATAACATAAAATCACTTTTGAATATTTATGAACTCTTCTTGATGCGAATCATTCGGATCCGCCACTTCGAGTTTGTCATTAAATTCCTTGAATGCATGGTACAAATCCGTGAGACGCGCCATTTGCATTTTTAACGTCGCGTTGTCTACCTTGCTTTTGTCGAAGTTTGTAAACATAATAATTTGACTTTTCAAGAATGTTCGTTTTTAAATAAGTAATTTGATTCTCTCGCGTGTGATTTGATATAGAAACGACTTACGTTAAGCGACAGAACTTTCTACGTATAATACATGCACCGCAATCGTTGAATCTCGCTTGCTAATGAACCGTGTTACCGATGTTCGCCTCTATTCTTGCAGATCCAGTTCGAAGGACTAATGTTCGCATCAATGTGATAACACAAATATCGATATTGTAGTTTCAATTTGAAACTGTTTATTGTTTTTATGTACTGCTGAGTTTATCATACAGCTTATCAGTTACTTATTACTACGAATTGCTATTAACACTATTTTACGACTGCGCCTGGGAGTTGTTACCCCTAAGTCGCCTGGTCGGACACTTTCGCACACACACCTGAGGACTAAAGCTGAGGAACTAAAGTTCACTATAATCTCGCGACGACGCCTGGGGGAAAAAATCCTGAGTCGCGAAGATAATATTTGTAGACACCAAGATCAGACTTGATCGACTTCAGCACTTCGAATATCGTACGGATTTGTGCTCGATGAACTTGCTATCTCTTCGCGTCCTCTCGAAAGACTGACTTCTTCAAATTTCGTGTCTGTAACCCTCCTCGTATTTGTCTACGATTGATGGATTTCGACCAATTAGGAGCGACAGATCGGCAACTCGCGACAAACGCGATAAAATCATAGACGCCGCGATCGGCTTGATCTTCACCGCGGTGATGTGACATTTATCCATCACGCTAAGATAACCATCATCAGATCACAGCGTCGAAGTCTGATCTGACGTCCCCGAAGCATATGCGTTGTTTGTCGAAAATCCGATGAAATATGACCTTTCTTTAAGGCTCTAAATAATCTTTGAAGTATCCGACCCTTTTGACGGGAAGAATCGTACACGATAATAATCTCGTAATACTCAATACGTAGTCCGGTAGTCCGATTTTTCTTTTTTGTACACAATTGTTGATTTCATCTGCCAAATCCAAGTTTTTCAAAGTCCTAAATTGGCTGAGTGCGCATTAAATCGATGATTATCTATTTCGGAACGACCGCCTCCCATAAGATGGCATGCTTAAAATAGTCAATTTCAGAATAATATTACAAGAAAACTATGCGGTCAATATTGCTCAAATTGTGGAATTTGTTGTGTATTATCTACATCAGTATTTATCTATATCATATAAAAAAATTAAGTCTAAGTTGATTTTCGACTAACAGTCATACCTCCTTATAAACTGTCTTTCATAATATCTTCATTCAAATAATTTGATTAGATTAAAATCAACAAAATAAGTGAACATGAGGATTCTAAAGCCGTCCATATTACCGACTAAATTATAATTTTTGTATAACAATTACTTTTTTCCTCTTTTACAGATTCAAAAATCCTTTTCCATGATTACATGTCGATAAAGTAGAGTTTATGTCTACGATAAAAATGATAAAAAATTTTGAAATTGAAATCTTAAGAAAAATTTTTTGTCGTTTTTGACATAAACTCCATCTCATAGACACATATTAATATGCATAATTTAATCCTGAAAAAGAATTTTCGAATCTGTAAAAGAGAAAAAAAGTAATTGTGATACAAAAATTACGATTTAGTCGGTAATACAGACGGGTTTAGATGGGGCATTCCGTATAAAAATGAACCACCCATTTTCAAAAACGTTCGATTTTGACGAAACTTATTGATGTTGATGGATTTGAAAATGCAATCTGTGTTGTGCAAAATCTTAGGCTTTTAATCCAGTTTCTTCTTCTAAGTTATTTGTTTCACATGTCATGATCTTTCAGAAATATCGCTTTTTTATGGTGAAACGCCATTTCTTTCTATCTATCGCTCGAGTCGCGATTTCACGAAGGGGATCAGTCAGTTTCTTCACTTGGTCGATCCATAACGGGATCTATCACGTGACTGTTTACTCTGCACTTTGCCTTCCACAATGTTTTTTCGAGATTCTCTCGACGCATTATGTGCCCAAAATATTTCGAAAGACACTATTGAAACCAGTTGAATCCTCATCTTAAGGGGATACTGGAATGTTCTGTTTTATTCATTAATTTTTTTATTCATTAATTATTAAAGACTCTTTTCTCTTAATTGTATTTATGGATTGAAAAATCCTTCTCCACAATTAAAGTATCGACAACAACGCAATTCGCCAGCTATATTTCAATGCGAAAAACGAAAGAAAATTGAAGACTTACAGTTTTATTATCGTAGTCAACACGTCACAATATGTGTTGCATATAAGAGTTTCAGACCTTGCACGTTCATAAAAAGTAGCTGGCGAATTGCAGAAAACCTGGAAGAACAATCCTATGCTTTTAGAAATGAGGTAGAGACTTTAGTATAAGAGAAAAGAGTCTCCGAAAATTTCGTTTATTACGAGTAAAATTGACGTAAAGACATGAAACCGAGTAGTATTTTCCGCGATATTCCGACAGCGGCGCTGTCATAAAAAATGCGTCGCAGAATCATAGAAATGATCTGAATTATCGACCTACTCATACTCATCAAAAATAAACGTTCTTACGTGCCCTGGTCAAAGTTTTTTCTTTTGAAAGGAAAAATAATAATAAAATAAATATGATATTAGTTATTTCAATTTTGTTGAAATAATTTCTTCATAAACAAAAAACGTATCATATTATTTACATATGAATACAAATAAAGATAATTATTTTAATTGCACTGTTCCATTTTTTACATACATTTTATTTAGTAAATTATTGATGCATATATATTGGATATGGGAATAAGTTTCCGCCCATTGCAGAAAGATGTCGTTAGTAGCATTGCTCGTGTGTTTGATAGAACGGCAAGACATGTTTTTGAAAGGTGTGTGTCCAAACTTTTGAGCCCAATAGATTGCATTCGTTCGAAGCGTAACAAAGAGTAACTTTTTTTGCGTTGAAGATGTCGGAATTTATTCCAAAAAAGCAACATTTGCGGGAAGTTTTACTCCATTATTTTATTTTAAAGAAAAGTGCTGCGGAAACGCATCGTTGATATTTTTGCTCGTAGATATTTACGGTGAGCATGCTCCATCAAAAAATAGTTGTAAAGAATGGTTTCAGCGATTCAACAGTGGTGATTTTGACGTGCGTGACAAAGAACGCGAAGGTGCTCCGAAAAAATTTGAAGATGCAGAATTGCAAGCATTACTCGAAAAAGATTCGTGTTTATTGCTCGATAGGTTGGCAAAAGAGTTAAATGTTGATAGATCCACTGTTGGAAAACGTCTACACGCAATGGGAATGGTGCAAAAAGAAGGAAATTGGGTGCCATACAAATTGAAAGAGAGAGACATGGAAAGACGTTTGGTCATCTGCGAGATGCTTCGTCAATGACAACAAAGGAAGGGTTTTCTACATCGTATCGTAACTGGCGATGAAAAATGGATCTACTACGATAACCCTAAACGCTTGAAGGCATGGGTGATGCCAGGTGAACCAGGTCCATCAACGCCAAAACGAAATATCCATGCTTCGAAGATTATGTTGTGCATCTGGTGGGATCAAAGAGGTATTATATATTATGAGCTGCTCAAACCGTCCGAAACCATCACTGGCGATCGTTATCGGCTACAACTGATACGTTTAAACCAAGCTTTGAAAGAAAAACGACCGGAATGGGACAATAGGCACAACAAGCTGATTCTGTTACATGACAACGCTAGGCCACACGTTGCAAAACCGGTCAAGAAATACTTGGAAGGAGTAAAGTGGGAAATTCTGCCCCACCCGCCGTATTCACCGGACATTGCCCCTTCAGATTTCCATTTGTTCCGATCCATGCAGTCGGCAGTCCCTTTCTGGAGAACGATTCAATTCTTATGAAGGTATCAAAAAATGGCTTGATGAATGGATCGCTTCAAAAGAACCAGATTTTTTCATTCGAGGAATCCGTTTATTACCGGAAAGGTGGGAGAAAGTTGTCGCTTCCGAAGGAGCATACTTTAAATAAGAATAAACTCACTTATATAGATTTGTTTAAATAAACACATCTTTTTCATTTAAAAAGAGCGGAAACTTATTCCCATACCCAATATAAAATGACTATATATATATATATACATATACATATGCGCGCGCGCGCGCGCGCGTGTGTGTGTGTGTGTGTGTGTGTGTGTGTGTGTATGTGTATTTATATAATATTTTGTGTCTACAAAACAGAAAAAATATAGTAGCAGAAAATTGTCTGCCTTTGAGAAGGTTATGGGTGCTTTCTAACAAGCGACTCACTCAGTACAACACAATGATTATCTCCTTGTATTGGCGAACAAGACTGTAATGATGCACCGTGTCATATCATGTCAGACTGTGTCTCTTGTTGGAAGGCACTCTATAAGGCCAAAATTGGTTATTGTGATGTGTATTTCTTGTTGGAAGGCACTCTATAAAGCCAGAATGGGAAATGTTAGTATCTTTATGTCATTCGTGAATATCACTTTAATTTATCATACAAGTGATATGGTTAAATGTTATAACAATAAATTATGCTTTGCCTAATTATGATCCAATGTCAGAGGCGTTCATCGTGGCCTGACTATTTTTAATTTATTGGCAGAGGCATTTCGATTATCAAATTTGGAGAAATATGATTGCGGAACTAATTTGTAGAATTTTATGTCTGCAATTAAAGAAATGTGAATAGATGCATTGTCATTGTGGAATTACAAGCTGATTGCTTGACATGACCGAAACAGAGAAACTAATGAAGAAAAAAGAAACTGAATATCAGTAAATAGCTTCTTTAAAATCTTACAACTTTTGTCTGGAACTTTTTCCAAAACGTTATGTAAGAGCCTTATAGCATAAGAATGGCCGTAATTGAGTCGTAAAACGTAAATCATAGTCATAGGTCAACGCATTATATTTTGGCGTACTATGTATGCCGAAGTACAATTCACATTCCTTCACGATTAGTTATAGACTTTATGTTCAGCTCATAAATCCGAGATCTTTTTGGACACCCTATATAATATATATGTTATCATATATATATACATATATATATATATATATATATATATATATGTTATAAATATGTATAACATATTATACATTACACAGTCAATAGTCATATGCATAATTTTCGTACCATGCTGTACGTTTATGAAATGGATATCATATTCAAAGTGTTTTAGTAAATGTGTATACTTATAGATCAATGTGTGCGTTGACTAACAGCAAGTTACAATAAGTATATTTTTACTAAATGAACACTCTGACTGTGACTTAGATATATCTTCGGATGCAACCATGTATTTGAAATACATGTATATACACGTGTAATGTAATAGCACTTTTTTCTTTGTTCCCAATGCCATTTTAATTTAGGATGTAACATGTATTGTCAGTACGTAAATACATTGCAAATACATATGTAGCTATTCCATCTCTTTTTATTATGTTTAATGGGCCTTTTACAATTATAAGCCATAAATCAGTCATAAATCAGAAGTCAGACACTAAAAATTGACGACTGTGATTGATCAATTTTTAGTTTCTGACTTCTGATTTGTAACTAATGGCTTATTGTAGAAAATCCATAATAAAAAAAGATAGAAGTCACTCAGCTTTTCATGCAGATATAATATAGACATTAATGAATACTAGAATTATGTGCATTATGATGTACACACATTACAAAACATAAAATATATTTCTAATTCATATTCACGAACGTGCGTAGTTACTTCATCTCTTTTGTTACTTGTAACAAAAAGATGTACTGATACCTTTTTTTTCTACGTTTAATAAAAAGAGATATGTTTTTTATGGTCAAATGTACAGATATTAGTGATATATGCTTTTATATTTTCAATATCAGAATATACATACAACTAACATAAATCAAAGTTAACGAGAGTTAAACGCAGATGATCAGACGTAACATCTTTAAAAAAATAATCAAATTACGAATCCTCTGATAAATATCTTCTTTACTTTGTATATTTCAACTCACTTTGAAGTCCTCTTCAAAGTCCTCTTCAACAATACAGATATATTACGAAAAACTTACAAATACAAAAAGATTGTTACTCACAAATTACCAGAGATAAAGTGATGTAAAATTTTAGTAGATAGAGAGCGTGCCAAGAAGCTTTGATACATAATTAATCACAAAATTACATTTATACAAATCTATCTACTAAAATTTTATATCACTTCATCTTTGGCAATTTGTGAGTAACACAATCTTTTTGGATATGTGAGTTTTTCGTTATATATCTTTATTGCCTCATTAGCCTTAATTTATATTAATTATACGTATATTTTATAGAT
The DNA here is from genome assembly GCA_017607545.1 of Acromyrmex charruanus. Lineage (NCBI taxonomy): Eukaryota > Metazoa > Arthropoda > Insecta > Hymenoptera > Formicidae > Acromyrmex > Acromyrmex charruanus. Next base: position 596,791 of record JAANIC010000747.1, on the reverse strand, counting down.
TTAAAGTCCCCTATAGAATATTTATTTTTCTCAATATTAGAATATTGCATATGTGTGTATTATGATGTGTGAATATCTACACAAATTAGAGCTAGAAGTAATTTATACTGAGGTATTCATGCAGATATTCCCTATGTTTATTTATACAAAATATTGCAATTAAATTTTATGTGTACATATTATATTATATATATATACATATAATTTTAATTACAATTGCATATTTAAACATAGGAAATGCATAAATAGCTTAGTATTGATAACTTCTATCTGCAACGTGCGTATATTCACATTATAGTATACATATATACAATATTGTATAATATTATATAATATTGCCTATATGTGTATTATATACTTTAAGTACACATACCACTAATATCTATATATTTTAACATGATTAACTTCTACATCTTTTTATTAAACGTAACAAAAAATGGAATAGCTATGTATATTAAATGTGTAATATATCTATTTATAGCTATTATATCCTGATCTAAAATGACATTGTACGACAGAAAAAATGCTATTAGGGCTATGTGTCAATGTCAACACTGTCAATACTGAAAATCTATAATTACGTATATTATATATTTTCAGTACTCGCAGTCTATATCGATACACAGATGTAGTATCACTTTTTCCTATGACCAATATCATTTTAGGTCAATTTGTAACATGTACTATTGTCAATATATATGTATATATGCAACACGTGTTCATATATTGACAATAATACGTGTTATATCTTGACCTAAAATACTTGATATTGGTCACATATGTATATTCATGCAATAATTCTCTGTGTCCATTTTTATGCAATATTAAAATTTTATATTATAATATATAATGTGTATAATGATATATAAAATTTAATTCTAACGTTGTATGTTAAAAGACATTTACGAATTACAATTACATTTTGTGTATAATAATATATGTGTACACACACACACACACACACACACACACACACACACACACACACACACACACACACACACACACAACTAA
>JAANIC010000747.1:583440-595765 GCA_017607545.1 Acromyrmex charruanus | reverse complement strand
TATGCAATATTAAAATTATATTTTGGGTACATTATTGTGTATATATAAATATAATACATCATAATATATATAAAATATAATTATAATTTATATTCATTAATAATGTTTTTTTATATGTTATAACAATGTTAGAATTATCATAATATAATATACATACAATTTTCTATATTGGATATATAAGTCGACATGTTAGTAATGTAGGTACTATAAGTATCTATCTCTTTTTATTAGACAGAGCAAAAAGAATTACATTATGTATGTGCAATGTCGTATTCATTTATTGATAATATATTATCGTAATCTAAAATGGCATTGGACGTAAGAAAAAAGTGCTATGGCTTTGTATATAACTATTAATTAAAAATCTGTACTTTATGTATATTACAGACTTTTAGTACTGGTGGTATATATTGGAACATGGCCTATATTGCATGTGTACATAATACGACTGTATTTCTAAGGCTTGATTCTATAAATATAAGATTAACTTCAATTAGGATTTTTTTTTCATTCTAAAATTCCAATTCTAAAATTGGAAAATTTTCCAAAATAAAATAAATTTTACATTTGTGGAACTGATAATACCCTAATATACGTTTTCATCCTTGCTAAGGTGGTAATGTAGGAAAAATGGAAAAATATCGATAATTAATCGATCGAATTTTCTGCATGATCATATTAACTCAGAGAATGTAAGCATCTTATACATTGGAAATGAAAATCTGTAATATCGACCTCAATTAACTTCAGCCTTCGCTCCAGCATCCCTTTAAGCTCGTCAAGGATAAAAATATTTGTGCATTGAGCTGTCTAGAGGATCCTTAACATTCTCCTCCAGCACCACATTTCAAAAGCGTTGATATGGTCATGACTGATCATCCATGTTTCTGTTCTATAGAAAGAGAAAACGAGGAATTGTACAAGTCACATCATGGTGTTGTTAAATATCCTTCCATATCCTTGTGAATCAAGACGTGGCACCCCATCTCGATCCGCCTCTGTATCTCCATACTGCAGCCGCCTTCATTCGATCGACCGCCCCCAAATATACAAATTTTGGGATACTTCGTATTCTGCCACTTGAAAAATATCCGATTATTGTTTTCCCGTTCAATAATCATGACCTTGGCCTTCTGACAATTTAATTTAAGTTCTATCTCACGGCTTGCTGTCTCTACCCGTTTAATAAGCTCTTCCAGGTTCTCCATAGAAGTGGCAATCAGGGTGGTATCCGCGTATCTTAAGTTGTTTATTCTATAATCATCAATAGAAAATCCTCGGTCCTAACGGTCAAGAGCTTTCCTCATCGCATATTCGCCATAAAAGGATAGAAGATAGAAAGCAGCCTTGACGCATTCCAGCTCTAACGTGAAACTTAGATGATCCATGAAACTGGATCTTCTATTATCAATTCGAACATATGCTGAGTTGTTTTCATAGAGTGACCTAATGAGAGTAATGAGATGTTCAGGTAGGCCCATTTCGTCCAGGATTTTCCAGAGATAGGTCCATTTGGGTGTCAAAAGCTTTTTGGTCCATCCACAAAACATAGATATACTGGCCTATTAAATTATCATGCCTTTTCAATTATTTGCCTCAAGTTTAAGATCTGCTGACGAGTCCCCTTCCCTTTCACAAAACCCTTGTTCTTATGGATTTTTGATTGTCTAAGAAGGTTCTGATTCTAACAATGAAGAATGCTAATTTGCTGCAAAAGGAAGAAATTTTGCGATTTGTTGTTCATATATTTTTCTAAATTTTCTTCGGATAAACAGTGGATTAATAAAATGAAGTTAGTGCCGTTTTCTACAGAAAAAAGTCTGCTCTTTCACGTTACGTCCTATTTTGAGTAACTTTTCATTATTACTCCTTGAAATCATTGAAATCTTTAAAATCATGCCATAATCAGAGGCCAATACCAATTTTTGTTCTAACAGCTTTAAATATAGTATATGGCGATTTTAATCGTACAAAGCCGCATTCTGGGAGGCTCAGCCGTTTCGAGGTATAAGATAAACAGCAATACAGGACAAAATGTATATCCGACTACTCGGTTACGCGCATTGCGCCGCACCAGTGTTTTCCAAGAATTCCAAACGTAATATATCAACAAACAATTTCATCGCAGCGGAAAATTTAAACTCATTTGACATTGCTGAGATATAGCATATATCGGTCTTAAAACTTCGCTGTGATCTTATTTTACTTGTCATGCTTGATCAGAGCTAAATTAACTTTTCATATCAACAAAGGAATCACATAAAATTGTAAAATCCTTGTTGAAGCATTTAAGTAAGTATTCTTTCCTATTGTTTCCTGTTTGGATATAATTATCGGATTGTAACATTGATTGCTGTTTATCACCAATGCAAATAAATATACAAAATAAAGAGACGGAAAAGTACAACAGCAGTTAGGAATAACCTATGTAAATAAAAAATATCAGGAGAAACTAAATGGGTAATTATATCCAAACAGAAAAAATAGGAAAGAATACTCACTTAAATCCTTCAACAAGGACTTCATAATTTTATGTGATTGCTTTAGTTACCTTATGAAGCACTAGCTAATTCAGCACTGACCAAGCATGACAAGTGAAACATGATCCCAGCGAAGTTTTAAAACCGATTTACGCCGTGCCTCAGCAATGTCAAATGAACTTTAAATTCTCCACTGTGATGAAATGGTTTATTGATATATCGTGTTTGAAATTCTTGGAAAACGCTGATACGGCGCAATGCGCGTGACCGAATAGTTGGATACACACTATGTTCTGTATCGATATCTCTCTGAAATTATTTCGAAAACGGCTAGGCCTCCTAGAATGCTTCGTACGATTAAAATTGCTATATAAAACTACTAAATTTAGAGATTAACAAAAATCGATACTGGCTCCTGATTATGACACAATTTTAAAGACTTGAACGGGAATGATACAATGAAGAGTTACTCAAAATAGAACATCATCACGTGAAAAAGCAGACTATAGGAAAGCACTAACTTCATTTTATTAATTCCACTTTTCATTCAAAAAAATCTAGAAAGATATATGAACAACGACAAAATTTTTTTGTTTTACTAAGTTAGCTGGATTAAAAGTCTAAAACTTTGCACAACACAGTTTGCATCCTTAAATCTATCAACGTCAGTAAGTTTCGTCAAAATCCGAACCGTTTTTGAAAATGTAATTCACTTTCACATGGAATGTCCCATATACGAGTATGTATCGAAGTATATGAAACAAACAGAGAGAGGGAGAGAGAGAGAGAGAGAGAGGGCGAGAGAGAGAGAGAGAGAGAGAGAGAGAGATAGGGAGAGATGACGACAACGCAATGACAACAACAATGGCGCTGGACGAGGACGTCGGATGAGACTAGCCAGATCGTCGACGTTATGTTTTTAAAAATATACAAAAAGCAATAAAATTCCTAAAACAAACCTCTTTAAAACAGAAAAAAATATATTACAAATGCATATTCCTTTTAATAAAAAATGGATACGAAATAAATGCAGTTAGCAAGTATTTCATAACACAAAACATATAAGATAGATTGAAAGTGACTAAAATGATCAACTGAATTATAGTGTAAAAAAAACTTTGCGAGCTCGGGTCACATTAATTGTACTTCTGTGAATATATTATTTCATCACATTTGCATTATAAATTAAAATATAACAACAATAGATATTTGTATATAAATATAATATATATATATATATAACTGTTGTGTGTTTCGTGGATTTTCTCCGTGTCTAGATCCATTCTTGGAATGCCAACGTTTCGTGAACCTTGCAGTCCACTTCATCAGGGCGAGGAGCAGTCTGATACTTAACAGTATCAGGATGAGGAGCAGCCTGATACTACTAAGTATCAGGCCCGCGAAATACACAACAGTTATATAGAAAGCACCCGTGGAAGTCTCAAGAATATTATATATATATATATATATATNATATATACTCTCTCTATATATATATATATATATATATATATATATATATATATATATACACGAGGTCTGTTCAAAAAGTATCGCGAATTTTGAATTTCTGCGGGTTGCGTATATTCGATTTTCGATTTTTTTGTGGCGTTATGTTGGTACTCATGTCTCTCACTTATGCCGACAGGTTCGGCCATTTTGAATGTTCAATTAATTTTTGACAGCTGCTTTGCTTGCACGTGTTTTGGCTCGTCTTCGATTTTTGCCTATTCCAAAAAATGGATCAAAGAATCTGTATCAAATTTTGTGTGAAAAACAAAATTAAGTGCGCGGACGCATTCCGAATGTTGACTGTGGCATATGGTGAAGCTACCTTGGACCGAAGCAACATTTATCGGTGGTACAAAATGTTCTCAGAGGGCCGAGAAGATGTGAACGACGAAGAGCGTGCCGGACGCCCGAGCACGTCAACAACAGACGAAAACATTGATGAAGTGAAGAAAATAGTATTGGCCAATCGTCGAATCACCGTTAGAGAAGTTGCTGAGGACCTAAACATATCGATTGGCTCATGCCATTCGATTTTTACCAATGATTTGGGTATGAGACGGGTCGCCGCGAAATTCGTACCAAAATTGTGCGAATTTTTGGCCAAAAACAACACACTAATGATGCCGCAGCCACCGTATTCCTCAGATCTGGCCCCCTGTGACTTTTTCTTGTTCTCGAAACTGAAGAGGCCTATAAAAGGACGACGCTACGCTACGATTGAGGAAATAAAGACGGCATCGAAGGAGGAGCTGAACAAGATCACAAAAAATGATTTTTTGAAATGCTTCGAGGATTGGAAAAAACGTTGGCACAAGTGTATAATATCTGATGGAGATTACTTTGAAGGGGACAAAATACATATTCATGAATAAATAAATAATTTTTGAAAAAACACAAAATTCGCGATAGTTTTTGAACAGACCTCGTATATGTATATATATATATGTGATATTGTGGCATAATTTGTGGGACATGAAAATATATTTACAAATAATAAACGTGATATAAATTATGAAATAATACGTAATAATATTGATAATATTTAGATATACATAGAAAAATTATATAACAGATAACAAATTTACCTTTCAAAAAAAAGGAGCCAAGTATACGTGCTTCTCTCAGAAAAAACCATTACATAAATTATTATACGTACTTGTATGTGTACTCCTTGAAGATGATTTCCTATTCCAAACCTATTTTCCAAACTACGAAAGTATCAGGGCCGTACAGGTAAATTCGGAATTTTTGTGAGTTGTTTTCGAATTCAGTTGGCAGCATTGGAGTAATTCCGCCCGCCCTGTCGAGGTTAATAAATAAGGAAACACCGCAGTGTAAATACACAGTAACCTGTTTCGCGATGAGCCGAGAACAAGACCGAAGAACAGCCATACTCGAGTCGCTTCACGTCGGAAAATCGCCGTCATCGCGTGGTTTGGATACAAAAAAACTCAGGTTACGAAGTTTCTAAGAAATTTCAAGAAATTGACAATCAGGAGATTACTTCGAAGCGGGCAAGTCACAGCAAGCGATCGGACCGGAAAAGAAGCCCCAAATTCATCAACAACCTGAGAAAGATGATCAAACATGATCCTGGACGCACCTGGCGAAGAATGTATTAAGGTCAACAATCGAGCAGTACGCGATGAAATCTTTTGTCCTAAGGCAACGTCAGTTGTTGACTGAACAGAACAAAGCGGACAGAAAGACCAAGTGCCAGATTTTGCTGAACGACATGAAACACGTTAGCGCCGGCTTTTTGAGGTTCTTTTCGGATGAAAAGAACTTCATCCAGGACCGAAAGGTGAATCGTCAAAATAATCGATAGATCTGCGAGGATGTTTCCGAAGTTCCTATCGTCATGCACACGAAATTTCCTTCATCTGCGATAGTTCTGGGAATGGTGAGCAGCGAGGGAGACGCACTTTTTCGAGGAGGGTCTTCGGGTCAATGTTGATGGATACATTCAGTCTTGGAGGCTATTGTGAAGCCCTGGATTATCAAGGTTGCCGCTGGGAGAGATTATGTCTTCCAACAAGACTCAGTACCTGCCCACAAAGCAAAGAAGACTCAAGATTGGCTAACGAGCAACATATCCCACCACTGGTCCCCCGATTTGTGGCCTCCATCTAGCCCAGACTGCAATCTCCTTGACTACTACGTGTGGGGCATGGTTGAGGCAAAGGTAAATGCAAAGGAAGACACAAATAGGAAGACTGCTCTAAAAGCTTCCATTAAGAAAGTGATGACCAATATGGACAAGGAGGAGTTGAAGCTTGCGTGTAGTTCATTCAGGTCCAAGCTCGAGCGAGTCGTGGCCGCTGATGGAGGATACATCGGAATAATTTAATTAATCACATTATTTGCTGCACATATATCAAGTTTTGTACAAATAAATTTATTTGGTCCTTGTATTTCCATGATTTTTCTTATGGGTCACATTTTCCGGATTTACCTGTGTACGGCCCTGTAAAACAATTTTTTCCAAAAAATATGTGAAATCTTTAAATTGCGCCAATTATAAACAGAAAATACATTTCATTAAAACATTAATGTTATATAACTACATTTAAATAAAAATGAAAATAAGAGTATCCAATTGAAATAAAAAAATTTTATTATAAAAAACTTGACGCCGCTGGCAAATTTGGCTTTATCTAGCAGCGCCAAGTTTTTTTATATTATAATTTTTTTATTTAAGATTTCACCTTTTTCGGGGAGGTTTTTAAATTTTTCAAATCATCCTATTTCCCAAAAGAAGAGTATAATTTTCAGTTGACAAAGCTGCTATCTGACTCTGAATACTATCAAAATAATCTTACATTGATTGTTAATATACTAATAACGATTATCCTCAAATTTATTTTTTATATACAATCAATGTTAGAATCACATTAAGTGTGGAGGAGTACGTGATCACACGAACAATAATGATGAAACAAAGGGTGTTACATCATGATTTATTGTACCTTTTGTTCCATTGATAACAGATAAATTCAAAAAATTTATTAGAGAAGATATTAAAGTTTATAGTTCTAATAAATTGTGTAAATTCATTAAGATACAAAAGGATTCTCATTCAAATTTGTCGAAGAACAATGTAGTTTATAAAATCATGTGTAAGAATTATGATGCATCATATGTCGGGCAAATGGATAGGCAACTTAAAACCAGAATTACAGAACATCGTAATCATATTCGTTAGAATACATCTATCCGTTCTGTAATCACCGAACATAGACTACAGACACATGATTTTGACTGGAATAACATCCAGATACTAGATGAAGAGCCATGTTAAAATAAACGCTTAATTTCTAAAACGTTAAATATTAAAAAGCGAAAAAAACAGTCTTAATCTTCAAATAGACACGGAGGGCCTTCACAAAGCGTATACATCGATCATAAATAAAATTTGACATTATTCTTATCTAGTCGTTTTGTCAATCTATTAATTGCCTCTCAGATGGTGACAGTCAACCTTACCGTTAACATATTTTTCAAAAATTCTTTCTAGAAGATTCGATCTGTACATATTATCTCTCAAGTTTTAATAGAGTGATTGTGAATTACATTATTACTATCTGACTGGTGTACTACCTCTTATAATTTACACGATTTTATTATGAATTTGACAAAGTATTTCTTCTTAAGAAATAATAACTGCGACCACGTCGGTGAGTGTTTTATTGAGATGATGTTGTTTTTCACAGAATCTAAAAGTAGATAACTTTTTAACAGATTTTTATTTTATTCAAATATTTATTTTTTTATTTTTTTATTTATTGGTTAACAAATATGTTTTTTTAATTAGAATATCATGAAATGCGGAACAATCGATCTTTAAATCGCTTATAAGTAATTCATGTTCTCCGTGAAGCATTCATTAAGATTGCTATATAAATTAGAAAACTTTCATCACGATCTTTCTATGACGATGTGGTAATTTCAGGAATGAATTTTGTATTATCTGAGGATGGCTCAATCCAAGAGCCGAAACATGTAATGTAATGTGTTATGTAATGTGTTATTTATAGAATTTCAAAGAACTGGAAAGGATACGGACAGTAGGAGTCAAGCGCAGAAGACGTCGCACAAATAATATACCTATGAAATGTGAAACTTCTTTATTCATTTAAAACGCTTACATGTTTCGTCTCACTTTTGAGCCTTCCTCTCAGAGACAACACTAACATATATAAAAACTGTGAATAAAAATTATCCTGTCATGGTGAGCTCCCCTACATCGAGAATTTAAATGTCGGAATTAAAATCAAAAAAAGTGAAAGAAAAAGGAAAAGAAAAAAAAAGAAAAGAAATTAGGAAATATCGTAAAATATAGAATATGGAGAACTAATTTATCAAACTTTAAGATTATAATTAATTATCCAGTAAATATAAAGATGCTCACCACAGTGCACCATATCGCAAACATTACTATAAAAATAATTCAAGAACTGGTCTACTTTTTAGTACTGCATTTTCTTATTTTTACTAACATAAGAAAATACTATAAAAAGTAATATTAAAAAATTCTGAAAAAAATTTCAGAACTTTATGAGAAGAAAATAAATAATTTTTGTCTCTCGCTGTTTTTCTATAAAGTTGATAGTATTTGGATAAAAAATTATTAAAAACCAATATTCAGCAATTTTCAGTAATTAATATCTCGTTAACCATTGCGAAAATTGTAAAATGGTTGATTTTTCGACTTAGTTTAATCCGTTCTATCTACCCAAAAGCTCTTGGCAAAAACTTACGGAATATTCTGTATATAATAAAAAATTTGTATTTAGTATTGTCTTAGAATAAAAAGTGGCAAATCGCTCTGCAGAAGAGATGTTATGATTTTTTCGTTTTCTTACAATGTCATTCCTTATATATTTTTTCATTTGCAAAAGTGTATGAGATTAAAGATTTTGAATAAAAATGAATTTTTTTAAAGTTATAAATGTCAATTTTTCATACGAACTCTTATTTTTATAAGTTTCAAAATTATTGACTTTATATCCCGAACATAAGCATTTAAATTTTCAAAAATTTGTTGTTTTTTTTTTTATTAAAATATGTACCTTAACACTTCGTGGTCATACTTCAAAACATGCTTTTTGCGCGAATGGCTGCTAGACGTATACTAACGGTCTGATTAAAAAGCTAAGCATCTCTACCGATAGTTGAAGCTTCAAATCTTCAGTCTATGGCAGGTACCTAGTCTATGGCGTCCTACCGATGTCATCTTTCATCTAACGTAAAAAACGATGCTCGGGTCATTTTGATCCAGAAGTATCACGAAAAGTTAAATTTTATTTTCCGTTTTTAATGATGATTAGATTTTATTGATTTGTGCAAAAGTTAAAAATTTTTAAACATAATAATACCATAATATCACCATACTCGCATTTTGGTTTATATATTTTTAAAATTAAAGTATTTAAACAAATAAATTTGTGAAATTATGCATATAAACCTTTTATTTAGAATAATTGAGGAAACTATATGAATTTTAAAATTTTTTTTAGCCATTTAATCAATTAAAAAAACACGTTGAAAATTAACAATCCCTATATAAACTTAATGGATATCTACTAAAAAAAGTATATACAGTGAGAGTAATTTCGTTTAATGTTTAATATTTCAACATTGTCCCAATTAAAATCATGATAAGCATTTTTATGCTCGCTCACAGCTGAATGGCTGATTGTTGTTCTATTAATAACATATTGTTCTTATGTTTGGAGATCCGTTTTTAACCAGTTTTTAACGATCATTACATTGTATTTTATAAACGACGTTCTTTTTTAAATTTGCAGAAAGAAGATCTTTATGTACTTTATCATTGAACACAACTTATTATGATTGAAGAACGAAAGTTTAAATACTTAAATCTTTAATAATATTTTTAACCTTCTCAGAAATTAAATGTATATACTGTATTATAAATCATGGAATTTTTTTCTTTTGGAAGGTCGGGACAATTATTAGCATTTTGATTGTACATTTTTCTATCAACTAAACTCTTAATTCTTTCACGTATAGTATTAAAAATAAATTGTAATGAGAAATCATTATCTAATAAAATTCTCACAATATATTCTAAATTTTTTTCAAGGAATCAGTATGTGAAATTAAGAAAATTTTATCCACCAGTACAAAAATTGTGTCTTTTATTTCAACAATGTGTGACGTGACAATTTTTGTCCGTGATTGGATAGTCGCCAGGGGAATCTCATGTTCTCCCGGCTCGGAAAGCGCAAGCGGGCGCGCATGCGAATGCATATGCGAGCGCTATTCGCTCATTTGATTTCTTTCATCTATTTCTTCTATTAAGAACTTAATTCTTATTAATTAGTCTCGTATTTAGACTTAGAGTCATCAACGGGCCGTGCTCAGTGGCTACAATTTCATTTTGTAATTTTGTCTCGCCTACTATTGAAAGAAGAAGGACCACCACGCCAAAAAGAGCGAAGAGGTGACGCTGGAGACCACCCTGGGAACCCGAACACATAGATCGTAAAGTTTCATATTTTTTTATAATCCGCTGCCGTCCTGAATTTTGTTATATTGCCACTTACAGAATGGAGCGATGGAAGGCGAAAACTTCCGGCCAGATGAACAATATCGTCAGTCGGAGATATAAATACCCCGACATGGAGCCGATGGAGAAGCTGCCAGGACATCCCGTGCTAAATAATTTAGGGGCTACCTGCGACGAAGGAGTCTACGGAAATTTATATTGCGCGCAAGGATTCGTCGCAAGAATCTATACGATACACGGGGCCACATGATTAACAGAAGCCAATCGACGCGCGACATGGCCTCAATTAGGTAGGACCGAACGGCCTGCGTGAATCCGCGGAAAGCTCCCGGCACTCACTCATTCTGTGGCTGAACCAGGATTTTGTCCAATGGCTGAACCAAGTCCATGACTGAACCAAGGAGCTGCTGCAGCAGACGAAATCATTTAAGAGCTCAGATTGTCGCTGTTGTGTAAAAACCGCTGTCGTAAGGGAATAGCGGAGGATCCCAAGATCAGAGCATGACATGAGCGTTGTCGCCGCTGTAAAGCTGTCGATCACCCGGTTCGTAGCGCCGGATAGATCGCGCATGAAAACTCGCATGACTGCAAGTGGCCGGTTTAATGGCCGCCGTCTAAATCCGTAGAAATACTAGTTACATATCATCCGCTACAGTCTTATTATTAAGAGAAATACTCTACTGATTCACGCTTGCCTCTCTTGCTACAGTCGAGCTACTTTTTCGCTTTTCTTTATATATCTTGTGCGCCGTACCGAACCGATTATTGTATCGTGTATTCGAGTTCAGATTCGAGTCGAAGTTACCCTCTCGGGTAACATGCTTTGCTAAGAATACGGGCTCTTGTATGTCGTCGATAAATTTGATCTGTCAGCATCTGATTGTCGTACAAGAATCCCCTTATAAAATTCTCACTCTAATGATAAACAATAACAATAATTAGGACTCTTGAATTTTAAATAATACAAAAAGATAAATATAATATTAAAATATATAAAAATAAGAGCATAAGAAACCACGACACAAGTTATAGTTTGTGAATTAATTTATTAATACATTGATTAAACCATTAGACGTTTCGGCCACAATCTGGCCATCTTCAGTAATGAAATAATGTTCTTAAAACGCAATATCAGTTGAAATTAAATTCAACAGTCCGGTGTTATAGATATACATGTTCTCTTCTATGTGACGATGCTTCATACATTGATATGCAACGTTAATTATCATATGTAGAACAAGAATTTCCAGATTCTAATTTAAATAAAATTGTACAAAATTAATATCTTCTACTCGGAATATAAAGAATGAATTCATTACCTGTTTTACAGCAAAAAATCGAACGATGAATCACAAGTACCACTTTCACATAATTAGAATTTAGTCTTGACATTGTGTGTTATTATTTGTCTTATTATTTGTCTTATAATGTATTTTACCGCTATTTATATATCTGAGTCAAAAGTCTAGAAAGTTCTAGAATTGTTTATTACAGAAAGAGAGATCCTTCTTAAGAAGAGGAAAATAAATATCAGGCAAACTTTCCGTGTCACTTTGTTTATTGATACCTATTGTTTGTCTTTTTATATGTATCATCTCCGAAATTCTACGTTTCATTAAAGATTGTTCTGTATCTAAAATTTTTATATTATCCCAATCTAATTCATGCATCTCATTTAAATGATGACGTGAAACAACTGAATTTTCCGAAAAAGGTTTTTTTATGTCAGCCTTATGTTCTTTTATCCGAGTTTTTAATTTCCTTTTAGTTTGGCCGACATAGGAAGATTCACAATTTA
>JAANIC010000747.1:551959-579302 GCA_017607545.1 Acromyrmex charruanus | reverse complement strand
TTGCCCAAGGATGATCAATGTGGAGTAGTTTATAAAATCAATTGTCTAAATTGTGAATCTTCCTATGTCGGCCAAACTAAAAGGAAATTAAAAACTCGGATAAAAGAACATAAGGCTGACATAAAAAAACCTTTTTCGGAAAATTCAGTTGTTTCACGTCATCATTTAAATGAGATGCATGAATTAGATTGGGATAATATAAAAATTTTAGATACAGAACAATCTTTAATGAAACGTAGAATTTCGGAGATGATACATATAAAAAGACAAACAATAGGTATCAATAAACAAAGTGACACGGAAAGTTTGCCTGATATTTATTTTCCTCTTCTTAAGAAGGATCTCTCTTTCTGTAATAAACAATTCTAGAACTTTCTAGACTTTTGACTCAGATATATAAATAGCGGTAAAATACATTATAAGACAAATAATAAGACAAATAATAACACACAATGTCAAGACTAAATTCTAATTATGTGAAAGTGGTACTTGTGATTCATCGTTTGGTTTTTTGCTGTAAAACAGGTAATGAATTCATTCTTTATATTCCGAGTAGAAGATATTAATTTTGTACAATTTTATTTAAATTAGAATCTGGAAATTCTTGTTCTACATATGATAATTAACGTTGCATATCAATGTATGAAGCATCGTCACATAGAAGAGAACATGTATATCTATAACACCGGACTGTTGAATTTAATTTCAACTGATATTGCGTTTTAAGAACATTATTTCATTACTGAAGATGGCCAGATTGTGGCCGAAACGTCTAATGGTTTAATCAATGTATTAATAAATTAATTCACAAACTATAACTTGTGTCGTGGTTTCTTATGCTCTTATTTTTATATATTTTAATATTATAACCACGTTGTCTCTAAGATATAAATATAATAGGCTAGTGAGAGTCAGCAACGATAAACGGCGCAATTATTTAATGAACAATCAATACTCAGATATTGGGTTGATGTCTTCTTTATTTTGAACATTTCGACTCTCTTTGGAATCTTCCTCAGCAAGAATGATACAAGTATAATTAGCTTACATGTCCATAATGTCTAACTCACTCGCAAATTGACAAAGATGCAGCGTTGTTAATCTGATATTTTTTTAAAAACAAATCTTATTAAAGTGATATTAGCATAAACAATTCAAATGACTTATCATCATGAAGCATTGCATTGAAGTTTTGTTGAACATATTAAAACTTAAAAAATAGAATTGTTAAAATTAAATATAAAGATCACACATTTTTAGAACACACGACCGTGTACGACGATGTCACTCAGATATTAACTATTCTCGAAGTAAGAGGTCACACAGTAAACATTAAGGCAAATTTGCAAATATGACGAACAAAATACATGTGTATAGTTGTTAAATCAAACCGATAAAAACCGCAATAAATTATTGTATAAGAATTAAAAACTATCAAAATTATTAAAATTGTAAAATAAAGAATTACATAATAAAAAGAAAAAAAAGAAAAAATTCTGTTGGATACCGGGATAAGAGGGCCGTGAAATTACCACACGAGGATATAATTAGAATTACTAAGCTTTAATATCGAAGGTTTACATTAAGTGATCGTTACAAGGAGTAGTCACGAATGCGAGATCCGTAGCCCTCTGACCGCTGCGCGCCCTTGAGCCCGCGCGGAGGAGAAAATAGAGCCTTTTCAGTATTTAGTTGGTCCTTTGATAGAAAGGCCGAAAAAAAGAAAAACTGCTTTTCGAATATTCTCCCACCTTAAGTTGCGTTCTCGCGGATTAACTTAACCTGCTTGAGAGAAAAAGTAATTAAGAGAAAAAACAGAAAAAAAAATTAAAATCCCAGTCGCTCTGGCTTTATAATCCGCTCTTTATTCTTATTGTTAGTTCAGGAGACTTAGATAACTCCTGAGGCTTAATGGCTGGTGTGACCAGATCTAGATATCGCTTTTGAATCATCGTCGTAGAGCTCCATTTCCAAGGGAATAAATCTTTGTATCGGACGAATCAATTCTCCATCGGCTGTCTGTAGCTTCACGACGTACTAGGCCGTTTTTTCCTGGGAGAAGTTCTTTAATCCTTGTCATAGGCCAGTTGAGGCGTTTTTGTAAATCATTAGCGACAAGTACGATATCGCCTACTGAGAACGAGGTTAAAGTATATTTGCGTTTGTTCCGTCGAGACAATTGTCCTAGGTACGGAATCGTTTCCTTAATTCTTCTTTTAATCTCTGACGATAACGTAAACTTTTTGATAGCTGGGTCCTGCCAATCTGATCTAAGTCTGGTATTCCCTCTTTCTTGAATATCTTGAAGAATTGCAGGTGTGATTGCGATTGCTTCCCCAGCTTCCTCAGTCATATACGTAAGTAGCCTGGAATTTATTCTACTGTCTCACAATCACATAAAACTGTATACATCTCTTCGTAATTGAGTGAGATTGTTCCTCAAGTCCTCTTCAATATGTCTTTTAAAATGCGTATAAGACGCTCTCACCATCCTCCCTACCAGGCTGCTGAAGGTGGGTTGAAATGCCACTCTATTTCGTTAGTAGTTCCGTATTTAGCAATCTTCAGCTAATTCTTTTTAAGAGATTCGATACTCCCACGAAGTTCTATTATCACTATAAACGATAGATGATCTTCCCCGACGTGCTATAAATCGACTGAAAGCTTCTAAAAATCCTTTCATTGATAACATGATAACGAGCTCTATATGTATTGCTTGGTAAACAGCGCACGTGAAAAGGCAAATATATACCTTATGTTCTTCAGATAAAAAGAGCGATCCTGCAAAATCAATGCCTGTTATTTCAAATGTATTGGCATCTCTTACTTTATTTTCTGGCAAAATTGCAGGTGGGATCTCCACTATCTTCGCAGAATGTCGGCGGCATGTCTTACACTTGTAAATAACGAAACGTGCTCTGCGAGTCTGAATAATCCAGAATTTTTCACGCAGGTTATTCATTGTGATACTTATACCTGCATGATTTAGCTTTACATGTGTAGTGAATGATCTTCTCCGTCAACAAATGTTTAGGATCGAGAATTATTGGATATTTAAAGTTGAAATTATCTTGACGATTAGAAATGATCGTTCTTGTATGCAAAAATCCTTTGTCTTCGAATACCTCTAATCCTTGTAATCATGGATCTTTTGCTCCTTTGAAGAACTCTCTTTGTGTTAGCCAACATAAAAATAGCTGTGCTATGATAATCTCTTTGGCAGTTATTTCTTTACTGTTGATTACATAAGTCTTCCTACTATTGTTGAGGAATCTTAATATCCATGCAATTAGACGTAAAACTTTAACATACGACGAGTATCTCTGTAAGTACCACGGAACTTTTTCTTCTCTAGAATTCTCGGTAAAATTATTCAAAACTACAATACATTTTTGTTTTCTTCAATAAACATCTTCTGCAGTTGCATCGAAGTCTTTCGAAGTTCTCCGTTGACCAAATATTTCGTCGACTTCTTCGTCTTCCATTGGCCATTCCTCAGCAGGTAACTTTAACAGGATGGGCCTTCCCATCATTTGAATTCAAGAAATTTTGTGCGTCACAGTCTCGGGAAGGCAAGTCTGCCGGGTTTAATTTTCCTGGTACGTCTCCAGGAGTTTGGATCTATGAGTTTTCTTATCTCCTGCACCCGATTTCAATACAAAAACCGTTCATGGTTTTTCTCGTCGTATCCAAGACAGAACGATAATAGAGTCGCTCCAGAAATATTTCTTAATGTGCTTATACTTTGTCGCCTTGTCGAAGGAATGCATCAATCTTGCTTCAATGGTGGCGACAAGTAATTCGAGGCACTATCCTCAATTTTGCTTTTACATGCACTTTAACATCGAGATTTGACTTTCGTAGAAATAGAGCAGCGTAGGCTTTCTGACTTGCATCCACGAAAATGTGGAACGTTATAGAATTTTTGTCTCGCTGCGTGCCAAAAATCCAATGAGATATTTTCAAGATTTGAAGGAGATTCAACTGCTGTATCCACTCGAGAAATTCTTTCTTGTTATCTTAATCAATTTCTGTCCCAATCCAATTGTTGATCCCATAAACGTCGCAACATTAATTTTGGTTTGAGTAACACAGAGCAGATAAATCTTAATGAGTCAAACACTCTGCACGTTGATGAAAGTACAATCCTCTCCGTAATTTTCTCCGGCATTGTGTTTAATGGGAATCCTGACAATGCCAAAGTATCTCTTTCAGTGTCCCACAGAAGACCGAGTATTGTGGTATGTTCATATTGGCTCTTCATACCATATTTCTCATACAGTATTTCTCCATTTCCTTAAATCGAACTTCGCTTTATTCATTAGAGAAATGACCTCTTTTTGAAAAGTTTGCAAATTAGCATGTGAATCAATGCTTGTACATATCATCATAAAATGATTTCGCGAGTTTTTTACAGATATCTTCTCTGGATGTTGAACTGGTAGTATTGAAATTTCGCTCAATGTGTAGCTCAATACTCGCTGCTAATAAAAAGGGGCTACTCGATACGTCAAAGACAACTGTACGATATCTATGTTATAATGTTTCCCATCACAAAAATCTCAGGACATTTCTATCTGTGCTTATCTGGAGAAAAGCTTTTGCGATATCTGCTGATACTCCTATCTTCCTCTCTCGGAATCGATGTAATATAGTTGGAATAAACAAGTAGATCGGGACCCGTTTCTAAACACTGATTTAATGATGGCGAGTCTTTTGTTTTCGCTGAAGCATCGAAAACGGGTCTGATCCTAATCGTACTTCTTTCTTTAACGATATGCCTATGAGAAAGATAATAGTCCTTATTTCCAACCTCGCTTTCTGGTATTCTCTCAATAATACCTTCAGAAAACTAATCATTGAAGACTGCTTCGTAATCTTCATATAAATTTTCTTGACGTAATTTCTTCATATTTAATTTTAATCTCTTCTCAGCTATTTCTCTGTTGTCCCGCAGTACCGATTCACTTTCCAAGGTAATAGAACGTCCTTCATCGTTAATCTTGGTTGTGTCTCGAAACAAAGATTTCACTTCCTCTTGACGTGTCTTCTTAGTTTCTATAGGATCTATAATTTCTAGCATATCTAATTTCCATAGATCTGACACTTCAGCATTCTCTGTCATCATGGATACAATCATTAATGTCGTATATTCCTTGCTACTGTCAATTAAATTTTTTTAAAGTCCAACCAAGTTTCGTCTCAATAGCTGTTACATTGTCGTCTAACTGAAGGATCTTCCCGATGAACAACCTGCCGGCAACGTATGCTCCTATTAATATTGTGATAAGTTCGTCACCTTCTCTATAATATTATCGGACAGTTGCACTTTATTCTTTCTAAGCGCATCCTTCCACGGCTTACAGTTCAATTTGGAAGTGCTGTGACATATAATTTCTTATTGAAAAACGATAAAATCACACTTGTACGAATCATCACACTTGTACGATCATCGAGATGATCCAAATAAATCCGACATGCTTGATTCTGTGGCTTGGTTCTGATTTCTCCGAACAACAGATGTACCATGATTTTCTCCTATGGTCTTATAACCTAATTCTTCTGCTGCTCGGTTCAAAATATAAGACTTGTGAGAACCAGTGTCATTTACCGTATCTGTGGCATCTCGCAATTTAACTTTCAGCAAGGGTAGAAATACTTTAACATTCAAAAATACGTTGGCAAAACTAGTTACTTTGTTAAAAGCTGACTCACTTGATTCTTTCTCTGTACTTTTGTCTGATTTTTCGTCACTAGTGATTTTTGCATAACAGCAGACAATGCCTTTTTCCATACCAAGGGCATCTTTTTTTACTGCGACATTTTGTGTAACTGTACCCTATTCGCAGACATTTAAAGCAACTATGCTTATTTTTTATCAGAGTGACTCGCTGTTCCATGGACATGTTCCTGGCTTTTCTGCAACGTAGACTGTCGTAACTCTCTTCACAAAGCAAACATTTCGACGAGCTTGTTTCCTTCATTGTTAACAATCCGGCTGCTGTGACGATATCCTGGTTTCGATCACTTTTTGCTTTCTTCTTATTCTTCGTCGGATCGTTAGTTGTCTCAAAGCATGTTTTGGCCATATGGATGCGTTCCTCGCTCTCCACCTCTTTCCCTAAAAATGCCATTTAGTGCATAAGACGATCTTTGGCAGTAATATTCGTGGCTGAAACATCTATTGTAGCCATTGCCCGTTGCCAGGTTCGCAACGAAATTTCTTCCAACAAGGATTCGACTAATGGAAACAACATGGCCGCACACATATCTGTTGTTACGCCTAGTGATTCGAGCGCTCTCAAATGTATCTCTAATCTTATCGTAAATGGAAATCAGTGAGATATTCTTGCTCTTATTCAAAACTAATTTTAAAAGTTCTCACACATAATTCTATGAGCAAGTTTTTTTTATCAAAACGAGATTTAAGATGGCCTCTCTATGGCCTTCTCGTAATTATCTGCGGGGGGAAACTATTGACTACCTCGTATGCTCGCGAATCTTTGACTGTAGATTGCAAAAAATAGTGAAATTTGTCTTCCCTTGACAATGTCGCGTCTTCGTGAATCTTTCGGAATGTGCTCCAGAATAAGAGCCAGTCTTTAATTTTGCCCCCAAATTTCCTTAACTCAATTTTAGGAAGCTTTAGCGCACGAATACTTTCCTGAGAAGTTGCTAGCTGGGGGGGGAGGGTCGGTATCTGCGTCAACTTTACTTCCATGAGATCACTTAACTCGATCTTTGCCTGGTGATATTTGGTCGCATATTCATCTGCGGTTTCCACTTCCTTCGTAAGAGTCTCCTCTTGTTCACTGGCGTTGAACATCTCATCTTGTGTCTTGTGACTTAATTCACTAAGTTCAATTGCTTTTATCTCGAATTAATGCAAACTGCGTCTGTAATCTGGTTAGATTCGGTGACAACTTCTGTTTCTCAGCTTGAAAAGCGTTATACGCTTTCGTAAACGAGTTGCGTATAACTTTCTGTGACGATTTCAGTTTATCCATCGTGATCAACAATTTAACCTCTCACGATCGTTTTCTCTTTGCAAAACGGTTAGCAACGATACACGGTTGCCAGAATGTTGCCACCAGGATAAGGGGCCGTGAACTTACCACATGAGGATATAACTAGAAATACTGAGCTTTAATATCGAAGGTTTACATTAAATGAACTTGCTCGGAACAAGAAGTAATCACGAACGCGAGATCTGAGCATAGCCCTCTGATCGCTCCTTGAGCCCGCGCTCTTCATGCGCAGAGGAGAAAATAGAGCCTTTTCGATATCTAGTTGGTGAACCTTTGGTGGAAAGGCGGAAAAAAAGAAAAATTGCTTTTCGAATAAATTCAATATAAACATATCTCAAATTGTTACATTTTTCGTCAACCAATAAAACTTTGTCAAAATAAATTAATAAACTATAAATCTAAAAAGGTTTCTAACATCAGTCAGAAGAAATTTTCAGGCATCGCTGCATAGGTATTCTCTTGGCGTCATCTCGTTGTTTACTAACATTCCATTAGATTTGGCGATTGAGAGTGTGGCTAATAGATGGAATTATATAAAAAAATCAACGATTATTCCGGAAAAAGAATTTTTGATAGCACTGGAATTAGTACTTAAAAAACTCGACGTATTTCAATGGGGAGATAAACAGAACTTTAGCACACTAATGGGATCATCTTTATCTCCTATTATAGCAGATATAAGATTTAATGCAAGACTTAGAGACTAAAACAGTAGCAATATTAGGCTTTCAACCCTTTTAGGCTTACCCTTTTACTTCAGATATGTTGATGATATCGTGATGGCAGTCCCGTTTGATATGATTGATTTTATTTTGACAACTTTTAATTCGTGTCATCTGAGATTGCAATTCACCTTGGAAATACAATAGTATTAATTTCTTAGATGTAACCATTACTAATAACAATAACTGTTTAGAGTTAGATTGGTACTACAAACCAACATTCTCAGGACTGTATCTGAACTATTTATCGTCACATCCTATTTCTCATAAAAAAAAAGTGTCATAATAGGTATGTTGGACATATGTTACTTTTAGATCCAAAATTTCATTATAACAATATTAAGTTCATTATTTGTACATTACTAAATAACTATCCGAAAATTTGTTTTTGACACGATCAATAGTCGTCTAAAATATTAGTTCAATAAAAAATTTTTTAGTAATAATGACGATACGGTTAGTGATCGTGTATCTTGGTTTTTATTACCATATATTGATTCTACGTCAGAAAAATTTTTGTCAATTTGTAAAGACACCAACATAAAATTAGCATTTTTCAGCGATAACAAATTAAATAGATTCATAAAAATATAAAAGGATGCTCTTCCAAAATTTGATAATAAAAATGTGGTTCTATAAGATTTGTTGCATCGTATGTGGGACAAACATGCAAAAAACTTTCCAGCAGAATATTTGGACATCGTAGACATATAAATTGGAACACTGACACTCACTCTGTAATTATTGAACATCGTATTGAATTTTCACGTGACTTCGATTGAGAGAACGTCCAAATTTTAGACAAGGAGAAATTTTTGAACAAAAGATTGATTTCGGAAATGGCATTCATACATATATAAAGAAATGGTCTTAATTTACGTTCAGATACAGAAGATCTGCGTCATACTTATGCAGTGATGCTTGAAAATTTCTCTTGACTTATGTTAAAAATCTTTTTAGATTTATAGTTTATTAATTTATTTTGACAAAGTTTTATTGGTTGACGAAAATGTAACAATTTTAACGAGATATGTTTTATATTGAATTTTTTCTTTTTTTTTTCTTTTTATTATGTAATTCTTTATTTTAAAATTTTAATAATTTTGACAGTTTTTAATTCTTATACAATAATTTATTGCGGTTATTATCGGTTTAACTTAACAACTATATACATGTGTTTTGTTCGTCATATTTGCAAATTTGCCTTAATGTTTACTGTGTGACCTCTTACTTCGAGAATAGTTCATATCTGAGTGACACGTCGTCGTACACGGTCGTGTGTTCTAAAAATGTGTGATCTTTATATTTAATTTTAACAATTCTATTTTTTAAATTGCTTTTTAATATGTTCAACAAAGCTTCAGTGCAATGCTTCATATTCCGTGATGGTAAGTCATTTGAATTGTTTACACTAATATCACTTTAATAAGATTTGTTTTTAAAAAAGATTAACAACGCTGCATCTTTGTCAATTTGCGAGTGAATTAGACATTATGAACATGTGAGCTAATTATATTTGTATCATTCTTGCTGAGGAGGACTCCAAAGAGAGTCGAACGTTCACAATATAGAAAACATCAATCCAATATCTGAGTATTGATTGTTCACTAAATAATTGCGCCGTTTATCGTTGCTGACTCTCACTAGCCTATTATATTTATTTTTATGTATTGTCTAATAATAAAGATTTAATAAGATTAAGTACGACCGTCGATCCGGGATTAGAAAAAAGCCATCGTTGTCACTTGCAGATATAGATCTTATCGAATCCGGCCCACAGAGCGATCGAAGCTCCCGATATTGAATTGTAAATCGGCTCATGAAATATAATTGCATAATCTATTTTATTATTAACTTGTGTGTGGTTCTTGCAACTATCTCTCTTATCCTCTGACAATTTCTTTCACCTTTAACAACTCCTGTTGCCGTCGCGAATTAATTGTGAGCAACTAATTTAAAGTAGACGAAAATTATCGAAAGAGAGGCGCGCTCTCTCTGCTTGACGCTCAACTTGTTTAGTGGAAAGCTCTGAGATTTGTGAAAATCTATCTGGCTATCGAGAGCTTACGCTTATTTTAGACAGAAATTTCTTTCAGTAAGAAAAAGTCACACGGCGAAGTTGTGTCATCGCTCGTGAGCACGATTACAGATGATAATATCTAAAAAATTGATTAATTCAATCATTGCTAAATTCACAAATAAACTGAATTTAATTCTTCTTCAAAAATAGTGTTATTGAAGTAGTCCAGTCACTATGTACATTCATAGAAACAAAAAATGTTAGACGCGATTTTTTTTTTTTTGGCATGTAGGGGAGGTCTAGAAAAGCTTAACTTGAAGTTTTCGACCTCGTATGGCGCGTGCTAATTTTGAGGCGCTCTACAAGGCGTAATTTCCATCGAAATGAAACTTAACATATATAAAAATTGTTGCTTTTTTCGTGCTCTACAACTTTCATTCGAAACATTTTTCCGATTTCGGCCGATAATAATGAGTAAAATAATGAGTAATGCGAAAAACTAAAAAATACACATATTTTTTTTTCATTTTCCTTCGATATCTCGAAAACTATCGATTTCTCCTCAATATTTTATAGGAAGTTATTTGTAGAGCATAAAAAAACCTTCAAAATGAGTTTTTATTCGACCTTCTAGACCCAATAGAACTCGAGTTATAGCGAAAATACCATTTTTTCACGTTTTTTGCTCTAGCAAAATTAGCACGCGCCATACGAGGTCGAAAACTTCAAGTTAAGCTTTTCTAGACCTCCCCTACATACCAAAAAAAAAAAATCGCGTCTAACATTTTTTGTTTCTATCGGGTCTTTTTTTGTACATAGTGACTGGACTAAAGATCTTATTCCAAGTAATGACAGCTTTAATTCTCTGCCAAAAAAATTATTACTCCTTGACAAAAAAAAACTGGTAAAACTACAGAAAAAATAAGCAATCGTTGATGACTTTAACCATGACATATATTGTGAAAGTCATGACCTTCAGTGACCTCCAACTGGTTTTAGGAATCCATCATTATTCGTTAAAAAGCTTCTAACGTTCTCGACGAATTCGACTGTACTGCGATAAATCTTGGCAATGCAAAGTCAAACATTGTTTATTATCGGAATGTATGATTTATGAAGACCTTCTGTGTCCGTCTGTAGGTTAAGACTGTTACTCTGTTTTTTAATGTTAAGTATCTCTGAAACAAGACGCTTATTATAAATCGATTCTTCATCCAAGATTTGAATATTATTCCAATCAAAATCATGACCCAATTGCGATCGATGATCTGTTATTATCGATTTAGAACTGGTGTTCCAATGTACTCGTATATGATTTCGATGTTCTGAAATCCGAGTTTTTAGCTTTCTGTCTGTTTGTCTCACGTAAGATGCGTCACAGTCATTGCAGTTTATCTTATAAACAACACTCGACTTCAAGAAAAAGTCCAAAGGATTTTTATGTACTTTGATAAATTTCTTTAATTTGTTTCTACTATAATAAGAGGCCTTGATATCATTTCTATTCAATTGTTTGAATTTTTCTGTTAAAATCGGTACGTAAGGCACGGTGAACTAAGATGGATTAATATATTCTTTATTATTCTCTAAGTTATTAGTTCTAGATATCTTTTTCCGAGTGATATCCTTGATTCTATTATTAATGGTATCAAAAATGAATTTAAACGGAAAATCATTTTCTATTAAAATGTTTATAATAAGAGTAATATTTTTTGCATGAAAAACAGGATCCGACAACAAAAGAACTCTATCCACTAAACTAAAAATTATGCCTTTCTTTTGGAATATCGGATGAAAAAAAATTTAAAAATCTGCCTGAAAATGTGGGTTTATGATACCAATCAAACATCAAATGATTGTCTTTAATGATAATAGAAACATCTAGAAACATCTTTTACTATCTTTGTTATTTACTTAACTCTAATGATATGCATTCGAATAAAAGACTTGATATCAACAACTGGTGACAAGTTAAATCCTATATCAAATTGAATAAAGAATACAGGTGATACTATCTTTAATTTTTACAATGAAACATTCGTGGTCATTATACTCATCATGTCGTCGAGCAAAACGTGTCACGTGGAGAGATAGCTTGTAAATACAATACATATATCGACTAAATTTAAAGTAGAACAGATTGTGATTTCTAACTAGTTTTCGTATTAGAAGATTCTCTGGTCAATCTGTTTTTAAATTTAATTAGATATTGATTCTTTTATTGTTGTTCTATAATACCTTATAAGATTGTCTAATTACATTTCTATTGAGAAAGTATATTCTACGTTCAGTATATGAATTTACAGTATTGTCCTTAATTTTTTTATTCGTGTAAATACACCACATTCGCGTTTAATTTTCAAGGTGTTCTCTATCAGCCTCGAATTTTTTATTAACATTATCATATTTATAAAATCAAAATCTATAAAAAAATGCTGCTTCTTTTGTTTATACCTTTTTAGGTAGAAAACAGCTCGTTTTTAACATCCTCCTTTATACCCGTTCACACTCGGCTAAGCAGCATTCTTTATTCGCGGCGCAATTAGTAGAGCAGAACGTTGTATCAATCAACAGGAGCCCTGGATCCAACAGGAACGTCTAATTTCTAATAAAGGATCTTTAACAGTATAACGTAGTACTAAAAAAATGTAATATTTAAAACAAGAAAAATGAGAAACCAATTAGTAAAACCAAATGAGAAATTATTTACAGATTTTAATATCATTCAGCATTATTAATATCGTTCTAAGATGCGAAAAAGCATCAAATTGTTAAATTACTAATCAATTTAATTCGTGATATTACTGCGGTAGTAGAGTTTGCGTTTCAAGACCTAAAAATCATTTCAGCGCACAGTTTAAAGAACTACATAGCACACAGGATGTCTATAAAATCTTATTACTCCTATATTATCAAAATGATTCAAAATTATGAAAAATCGCAAAATATGTGTTCGAGCATTTCGAGAAACTACTTTTTGAAGGGGGTCGGGAAGGTTATCTCCTCCCAAGAGGATGCTTCAGAGGGCCCCACTTAAAAATTTCAAATGAAAGCTCCTCTATTGTCGCAAATAATTTAAAAAGACATAAAAAAAGAAAGTTTTGATTGAATGCGGAGATGGATACATTGATCCGTTCGGGAGTTATTCAGTATAAAAATTTGAAAAATTCTATTTGTTCTTACTTTCAATATGTGTTAGATTTATTGCAGTAACTGTTCAAAACAGGCACTTCTTAGCAGTAAAATAATCTTTCCATAGTGAAGAGTAACCCAATCAGCAGACAATGTTTGAAAAATATTTTTCAAATATTTATTTCTTATTAATTATACATTTTGTCCAGTTTATTGTAAAAAAATTTTTATTAAACGTTAATTATATATTTTTTTATATTTATTATTTATTCATAATACAAAATTATAAAAAATATTTATTTAACGTTTATTTAGCATTAATTATTCATCATTAATGTAATATTTATTTGTCAACAGTTATTCATTTGCAATAATAATTTTATAAAACATTTATTTATCATTTATAAAATTATAATTTAAGATTTGTTACATTATAAAAAAAAATTATTTATTTTCAATAATGATATAAAAAATATTCATTTAACATGTAATTGTTATTAATTTAATATTTATTTGTCATTAGGCATATATTTGCAGTAACAAAAATGTTTATTTATCTTCTGGAGACACTGGTAGTGTCTCGGCGTTAAGCTACGCGCAGCGACACTGCCATGGCTACTTTACGCAAGCCGACGAGTTGTGCCAGATCAAGATTATCGGATTTTAATAAGGGCTGAACCGATCAAATTCTAAGTGTGTGTTCAATCGATTGCAACCGCTCGAGATATATAATGAAAGTGTTTTTATTTTTTCTCTATGCGCTCTACGAGCGGAGATATTGCGATGCAAAATACGAATCTAAAACTTTTATTAAGAAAAAATTAAGAAACGTCGTCGTCGTCGTTGTCGCCGCTACGGAGTGGAGGTAATGTTCTTTTGGAATTTTTGGCGCAAGAGGCAAATGTGGCATTAGCAATGCATGGTCACATCACACATGGGGTGCGTTCGGAAAAACACTATTCGCGCTATTTAGCGCTAACAAACACGATCATGACGTTACTAATGGTAGGATGTTACGTCACAACTATTGCGCGCTATTCCTTCCGAGATAGTACATTGGTAGCGTTTACAGATCCGTGAACGACTAGCATTCGTTAAGATTAGATTAATGCTTGAGGGGATTCTGTTCTCGAGTGACACCAAACTTTTCTCTCTTTAGAATTTCATAAAGTAACACGTATGTACGTAACGTGTGAATTTCAAATTTTATCGTAGTGAATGCAATCTCAATTTCAATCTCTGCAATTGATGGCTTGCCACTAGGCTGGAGTGAACGTAATTCTTGCTTGTGTATCATCTTTAACTTTTCAAAGTTTCTGCAGAGTTCAACTTGTGTATTTGATTTCATTAATGTGAAAGTAGGAGGTATCTTGTTACTGGATATTTTTAATTCCCGTGTACGGAAAAAAGTTACTATTGCGGTATAGCGCGGCAGGATATTCCGCTGCAGATGCTTAAGATCTTTATTAGATTTAGATACGCTTCTTTTCGAATTGATGACGGATGTTTAAGGATTCTTCCTTTTATTTGATTAATTTACTCAGTGTAACTATTAATTTTTTTTATTTAGTTTACGTTGTTCACTCTGACCTAGATGCAAGCCATAGAAATTGCAATTGAGATTGCGTTCTGTTATTCACTACGAAAAAATTAAAAATTTATGTTACTTTATAAAACCCTAAAAATTTAAATTACAAAGAAAAGTTTGGTCGGTGATTAAAAATAGAATCCCCTATATTAACTTAACCTCGACGAATATTAAATCTCTCTGGTTAAATGCTACTAAAACTAGAAACACAATGAAAAGCACAGACAATAGGAACAGGGAATAAAAGATTTCAACCTATCAGAAAGCCATCCATTCTATTATTCATGGTTTCTGATAAATTGAGATCTGTTATTCCCTGTTTTTATTGCCTGTGCTTTTTATTGTATTTCCAGTTTAACGCTAAGATCGTTCATGGAGTTTTCTAACTCTATCGCGCTATTGGCTCCACAAACAGTGTTGGTAACATTTGCGTCCATAGCGTGATTAAAAATAGAATCCCCTACATTAATTTAACTTCGACGAATATTAAATCTCTCTGGTTAAACGCTACTAAAGCTAGAAACACAATGAAAAGCACAGGCAATAGGAACAGGGAATAAAAGATTTCAACCTATCAGAAAGCCATCCATTCTATTATTTAACATTACTTTAATTCCGAAGCGCCACTACGGTCTGAGTATTAAGATGTTGAACTAATACATACATATCTATTTTTCCACGTAAATGGAGTGATTTCAGAATTGATAATTACGAGCCGATAAATTATCAGCATTAACGCAATTGATCTGAAATATTAATAATCCCCCCAAATTTCCCAAATTAATCTTAAAAAACTACAATAAACTTATTGCGAAAAATATTGCCTCGGCCGGGAGTCGAACCCGGATCTCTTACATTCCGTGTGAGCGTCCTGAGCCTTTAGACTACCGAGACCTTAGCAATAATTTTTCGCAATAACCGATATGTATAGAGAGTAACGCATTGTTTCAGCGCGCGTTTATAAACAATAAGATAGGAAACAAGACCGTTATATTAAATAACATTACTTTAATTCCGAAGCGCCACTACGGTCTGAGTATTAAGATGTTGAACTAATACAAATTACGTGGAAAAATAGATATGTATGTATTATTGTTCAACATCTTAATACTCAGACCGTAGTGGCGCTTCGGAATTAAAGTAATGTTATTTAATATAACGGTCTTGTTTCCTATCTTATTGTTTATAAACGCGCGCTGAAACAATGCGTTACTCTCTATACATATCGGTTATTGCGAAAAATTATTGCTAAGGTCTCGGTAGTCTAAAGGCTCAGGACGCTCACACGGAATGTAAGAGATCCGGGTTCGACTCCCGGCCGAGGCAATATTTTTCGCAATAAGTTTATTGTAGTTTTTTAAGATTAATTTGGGAAATTTGGGGGGATTATTAATATTTCAGATCAATTGCGTTAATGCTGATAATTTATCGGCTCGTAATTATCAATTCTGAAATCACTCCATTTACGTGGAAAAATAGATATGTATGTATTAGTTCAACATCTTAATACTCAGACCGTAGTGGCGCTTCGGAATTAAAGTAATGTTATTTAATATAACGGTCTTGTTTCCTATCTTATTGTTTATAAACGCGCGCTGAAATAATGCGTTACTCTCTATACATATCGGTTATTGCGAAAAATTATTGCTAAGGTCTCGGTAGTCTAAAGGCTCAGGACGCTCACACGGAATGTAAGAGATCCGGGTTCGACTCCCGGCCGAGGCAATATTTTTCGCAATAAGTTTATTGTAGTTTTTTAAGATTAATTTGGGAAATTTGGGGGGATTATTAATATTTCAGATAAATTGCGTTAATGCTGATAATTTATCGGCTCGTAATTATCAATTCTGAAATCACTCCATTTACGTGGAAAAATATATATGTATGTATTAGTTCAACATCTTAATACTCAGACCGTAGTGGCGCTTCGGAATTAAAGTAATGTTATTTAATATAACGGTCTTGTTTCCTATCTTATTGTTTATAAACGCGCGCTGAAATAATGCGTTACTCTCTATACATATCGGTTATTGCGAAAAATTATTGCTAAGGTCTCGGTAGTCTAAAGGCTCAGGACGCTCACACGGAATGTAAGAGATCCGGGTTCGACTCCCGGCCGAGGCAATATTTTTCGCAATAAGTTTATTGTAGTTTTTTAAGATTAATTTGGGAAATTTGGGGGGATTATTAATATTTCAGATCAATTGCGTTAATGCTGATGATTTATCGGCTCGTAATTATCAATTCTGAAATCACTCCATTTACGTGGAAAAATATATATGTATGTATTAGTTCAACATCTTAATACTCAGACCGTAGTGGCGCTTCGGAATTAAAGTAATGTTATTTAATATAACGGTCTTGTTTCCTATCTTATTGTTTATAAACGCGCGCTGAAATAATGCGTTACTCTCTATACATATCGGTTATTGCGAAAAATTATTGCTAAGGTCTCGGTAGTCTAAAGGCTCAGGACGCTCACACGGAATGTAAGAGATCCGGGTTCGACTCCCGGCCGAGGCAATATTTTTCGCAATAAGTTTATTGTAGTTTTTTAAGATTAATTTGGGAAATTTGGGGGGATTATTAATATTTCAGATCAATTGCGTTAATGCTGATGATTTATCGGCTCGTAATTATCAATTCTGAAATCACTCCATTTACGTGGAAAAATATATATGTATGTATTAGTTCAACATCTTAATACTCAGACCGTAGTGGCGCTTCGGAATTAAAGTAATGTTATTTAATATAACGGTCTTGTTTCCTATCTTATTGTTTATAAACGCGCGCTGAAATAATGCGTTACTCTCTATACATATCGGTTATTGCGAAAAATTATTGCTAAGGTCTCGGTAGTCTAAAGGCTCAGGACGCTCACACGGAATGTAAGAGATCCGGGTTCGA
Organism: Acromyrmex charruanus; assembly: GCA_017607545.1. Classification (NCBI taxonomy): domain Eukaryota; kingdom Metazoa; phylum Arthropoda; class Insecta; order Hymenoptera; family Formicidae; genus Acromyrmex; species Acromyrmex charruanus. The sequence continues at coordinate 561,905 of JAANIC010000747.1, read as the reverse complement.
CTCCCGGCCGAGGCAATATTTTTCGCAATAAGTTTATTGTAGTTTTTTAAGATTAATTTGGGAAATTTGGGGGGATTATTAATATTTCAGATCAATTGCGTTAATGCTGATGATTTATCGGCTCGTAATTATCAATTCTGAAATCACTCCATTTACGTGGAAAAATATATATGTATGTATTAGTTCAACATCTTAATACTCAGACCGTAGTGGCGCTTCGGAATTAAAGTAATGTTATTTAATATAACGGTCTTGTTTCCTATCTTATTGTTTATAAACGCGCGCTGAAATAATGCGTTACTCTCTATACATATCGGTTATTGCGAAAAATTATTGCTAAGGTCTCGGTAGTCTAAAGGCTCAGGACGCTCACACGGAATGTAAGAGATCCGGGTTCGACTCCCGGCCGAGGCAATATTTTTCGCAATAAGTTTATTGTAGTTTTTTAAGATTAATTTGGGAAATTTGGGGGGATTATTAATATTTCAGATCAATTGCGTTAATGCTGATGATTTATCGGCTCGTAATTATCAATTCTGAAATCACTCCATTTACGTGGAAAAATATATATGTATGTATTAGTTCAACATCTTAATACTCAGACCGTAGTGGCGCTTCGGAATTAAAGTAATGTTATTTAATATAACGGTCTTGTTTCCTATCTTATTGTTTATAAACGCGCGCTGAAATAATGCGTTACTCTCTATACATATCGGTTATTGCGAAAAATTATTGCTAAGGTCTCGGTAGTCTAAAGGCTCAGGACGCTCACACGGAATGTAAGAGATCCGGGTTCGACTCCCGGCCGAGGCAATATTTTTCGCAATAAGTTTATTGTAGTTTTTTAAGATTAATTTGGGAAATTTGGGGGGATTATTAATATTTCAGATCAATTGCGTTAATGCTGATGATTTATCGGCTCGTAATTATCAATTCTGAAATCACTCCATTTACGTGGAAAAATATATATGTATGTATTAGTTCAACATCTTAATACTCAGACCGTAGTGGCGCTTCGGAATTAAAGTAATGTTATTTAATATAACGGTCTTGTTTCCTATCTTATTGTTTATAAACGCGCGCTGAAATAATGCGTTACTCTCTATACATATCGGTTATTGCGAAAAATTATTGCTAAGGTCTCGGTAGTCTAAAGGCTCAGGACGCTCACACGGAATGTAAGAGATCCGGGTTCGACTCCCGGCCGAGGCAATATTTTTCGCAATAAGTTTATTGTAGTTTTTTAAGATTAATTTGGGAAATTTGGGGGGATTATTAATATTTCAGATCAATTGCGTTAATGCTGATGATTTATCGGCTCGTAATTATCAATTCTGAAATCACTCCATTTACGTGGAAAAATATATATGTATGTATTAGTTCAACATCTTAATACTCAGACCGTAGTGGCGCTTCGGAATTAAAGTAATGTTATTTAATATAACGGTCTTGTTTCCTATCTTATTGTTTATAAACGCGCGCTGAAATAATGCGTTACTCTCTATACATATCGGTTATTGCGAAAAATTATTGCTAAGGTCTCGGTAGTCTAAAGGCTCAGGACGCTCACACGGAATGTAAGAGATCCGGGTTCGACTCCCGGCCGAGGCAATATTTTTCGCAATAAGTTTATTGTAGTTTTTTAAGATTAATTTGGGAAATTTGGGGGGATTATTAATATTTCAGATCAATTGCGTTAATGCTGATAATTTATCGGCTCGTAATTATCAATTCTGAAATCACTCCATTTACGTGGAAAAATAGATATGTATGTATTAGTTCAACATCTTAATACTCAGACCGTAGTGGCGCTTCGGAATTAAAGTAATGTTATTTAATATAACGGTCTTGTTTCCTATCTTATTGTTTATAAACGCGCGCTGAAACAATGCGTTACTCTCTATACATATCGGTTATTGCGAAAAATTATTGCTAAGGTCTCGGTAGTCTAAAGGCTCAGGACGCTCACACGGAATGTAAGAGATCCGGGTTCGACTCCCGGCCGAGGCAATATTTTTCGCAATAAGTTTATTGTAGTTTTTTAAGATTAATTTGGGAAATTTGGGGGGATTATTAATATTTCAGATCAATTGCGTTAATGCTGATAATTTATCGGCTCGTAATTATCAATTCTGAAATCACTCCATTTACGTGGAAAAATAGATATGTATGTATTAGTTCAACATCTTAATACTCAGACCGTAGTGGCGCTTCGGAATTAAAGTAATGTTATTTAATATAACGGTCTTGTTTCCTATCTTATCATTCTATTATTCTTTCCATGGTTTCTAATAAGTTGAGATCTCTTATTCCCTGTTTTTGATTGATTGAAAAATGAGATTGAAGATTGAAAGATTAAAGTTTGACCAATCAAAACAAAAGGAGCCAAAATTTTTTGTCTTCATTGGTGAAATTTTAATCTTTAATCTTCAATCTCAATCTTCAATGCATAGTCTGATTCCGGCCTTGTAAGCACTGCAACGGTTCTGCACATTTTACACATTCTATACTCTGCAAGGTTATAAGTTGAAGTTATTGTTTTTTAGGATCATGCGATCGCGGAGTTGAATAAGTGCGATTGGCTAAAGCTATATTATATGTAATATTATATGTAATATTGGGTTCCGGTTACCTCAAATATTGATAAAAATATTTTTAGTCGATGTATTTTAGCGTAATTAAATGTCTTTGTTATCATCCAAATAACATCGAGATTATCGTTGAAGAATTGTGACCACATTTATATGACACCTTGGGTTTAATAACAGTGATGAAAATACATCCAACCCTAACCTCACAAAGTCGACTCTAAGTCGACTCTGAGTCGACTATAGCTTCTAAACGTCTGAAAAATGGACGTCCGTAAGGTGGGTGGGTGGGTGTGGGTGTGTGTGTGCGTGCGTGCGTGCGTGCGTGCGTGCGTGCGTGTGTGTGTGTGTGTGTGTGTGTGTGTGTATATTTTCAGATATTGATTTACCTCTTATTGTTGTCCTATTCTGGTTTTGTTACTGGTAGGCTTCAAGCAATTTTGCTGACGCCTAACCATTTGCAAGCTACTATTGTCTATTGTATTTATGTATATGTTAACTATAGTCTATTGTATCATACTTTATGTACATATTTTATGTCTATTGTATCATACTTTATATTATTCTTTTAAAGTATAANTGGACAGAACGTTTTTGGAAAGTGTGACTTTTCAAACGCGAATTTAACAAATACGTTGCGACAAATACCTAACGTAAGATGATAAAAATTTAAATATTGAATTATTAGTTACAAAATGGTAAATATATATATATATATATATATATATATATATATATTATCCATAGTGTAACTAATAATTCAATATTTAAATTTTTATCATCTTACGTTAGGTATTTGTCGCAACGTATTTGTTAAATTCGCGTTTGAAAAGTCACACTTTCCAAAAACGTTCTGTCCAACGAAAAGAAAAATGAGAGAAAAATAAAGAGAATGACGACTTCCTACTAAAGAATCTCAAAGGGAGAAAGTAACAAACTGCATCACGTGATCCGTCTCCTCTGATTGAACGCAGTCATCAAAGCTCCATAGGAAGTAAAAGAGATTGGAGAAAACTGATCATGTGACCCCCGTCCTGATTGAACGCTATCATTCACATGATGCAATTTGCTACTCTCTCATGGTGTGCTCAGTTGGACGATGTCTCTCTCTAAATCTCCGCCGTCTCTGTCTATAGTCTTGTGATCACGATGCTAAAATTCTATCCGAGACCGGTGAAGAAAGAATTGATCAATCACAATGATCACGTAATCAAATTGTTCAAATGTGATTTGTTAATTCTTTCTCTGTCCGAGATCTCGGACTGATTTTTTAGCATCGTAGACATTGGGCTTCAAGTGCCTTTTTATCTCAACGCTCATTTTCGGCATCAAAATAAGTCACGTGATAGAAATTGACGAATATCAAACATCAATTTTGATCATAACTTATCTTGACGCTGAAAATAAGCGTTGAGCGTCAGCATGAAAAGGCACATAAGAGACAAAGGCTGCCAACTGTGAAACGCGAGATATATTTTGTGTCGAGAAGTTAGCATACTCAATCTTTCTTTGTCTGACATACTTTATAATGCATCTTAGTTTCTCTTTCTAATCTTCATAATTTATGTCTTAAATTAAATAAATATTAAATAAAGAATTAAAAACAATGACAATGCCAGTAACTAATATGAAATAAGTAAAAGGATATCATCAATGCAGTAAATACCATATTGTTAACTAACAATAAGTTAGGAAATGATAATGACAAAGCGATTTATTCAATCTCGATCTCCATTTGTTTATAACTTATTTAACAAAAGGAAATCGAACAAAAATGAAATTATACACTATATTTGTTAATTAAGATGACGACAAAACAATTTATTCAACCTCAATCTTCATTTATTCTTAACTGATTTATTCTATATCTTAACTGAATATTTAACAAAAAGAGATTGGATGGAAACGAAATTACACGCTGGTAATTGTTAATTAAGTTAAGAAATGATAGTGAAAAAGTAATTTATCTCTATTTGTTTATAATTAATATTAACAAAAAATGATATTTCCTAGCTAGGTTAACAATTACCGGCGTATAATTTCGTTTTCATCTAATCTCCTTTTGTTAAATATTGAGTTATAAACAAAGACATAGAGATCGTTATCGAATAAATTGCTTTGTCATTATTATTTCCTAGGTTAGTTAACAAATACCAGTGTATAATTCCGTTCTTCTTTTATTAAATATAAATAAATTGAGATAAATCGTTTTTTCATTATTATTTCCTAGCTTAGTTAACCAAATAATCAGCGAATAATTTCGTTTTCATCTAATTTCCTTTCATTATATTAAGTTATAAACAAATAGAAATCGAGATCAAATAAATCGCTTTTTCACTATATTTCCTAGTTTTTAGCAATTACCATGTTTTTAACAATTAGCGTGTTTTATTATTACCGACTTTACTGATTCTATTTCGAAAAAACCGACCGAGTCTCTCACTATCGTAGTACAGACTCATGCCATGCTTAGCGCTAAAACACTACCCCCTGGTAAAAAAATATCTCTGAAAACTTCGTTGAAAATGTCTGAAATCATTTTTCAGAGATTTTTAGTGACATTCAGAGACTTTTTCAAAGAAATTGAGGGATTATCAGAGACTTTTCCAAAAGTCATCTCTCAAGTGTCTAAAAGTCTCTAAATTTTGTTGAAACTCGAGAAGTCTCGAGAAACTCAGTAATGTTTCTGAAGATAGAATTTTCATGGTTTCTCACTTTTCAGAGACTTTCAGAGAATTATCCGAAAGTCATCTCCAAGTGTCTAAAAGTTTCTGAATTTCATTGAACTCGAGAATTCAATGATGTCTCTAAAGATAAAATTACTTAAATAGATATAAATAACACGCTTTATCAGTTGAAGAAGTGATGTAGTACGTAATGTAGGAGACTTATAATCCAGAGATCCCAGGTTCGAATCCCATTAGGTAAGTGTGTTTTTCAAAATAATTTCGGGTAAAATCATTACATATATCTTGTATGGAACAACTTCTTTAAATAAAGGAACAAAATTTATAAGTCTTAAAATATAAATTTTTTTTCAAGCACATTGAAAATGTCTGAAAAATCCTAAAAGTCTATGAATATATTGTAAAAAATTTTATGAAAATCTTTAAAAGTCACTGAAATATTCTAACAAATATCTAAATTTATACTCTGAAATATCTAAAAATTCTTTGAAAAGCTCTGCAATGTGTCCGAAAATATAAACATTTTCAAGAAAATTTTCACTTTTTCAGAAAAATTTTCGGAAAAATTCAAAGAAATTTTTTTACCAGGGCCGTCGCAGCGCTCGCTGATCATGTATATCACTAGCGCTCCTTGCGTAAAGAATGTCAGAAGGACACAAAAGAAATATATGAAATGCGGTCGATAATAATAGTAATAATGATGACATTGTATCTTAATCTGAAAAGTGGCAGTTCGAAATTTTGCGTCGCGATATTTCCGCTTGTAAGGTACGTAGAAAAAAAATAAAATCACTTTCATAATATATTCCGAACAGTTGCAATCGATTGAGCATACTTAGAACTTGATTAGTTCAGCCCTTATTGAGTTTCCGATAACCTCGATCTGACGCAACTCACTGGTTTGCGTAAAGGAGGCACGTCCGTGTCTCACGCCATAGCTTAGCGCCGAGACACTACTATCTTCAGATTAAACATTGTCAAATAATTCTATTAGATCAATTGCAGCTGCCATTATAATATCGTCAATGTCAACATATCTAATATAAAAAGGTAACGGAATTCTCAAAATCTCCATCATCTATGTTTTCAAATCTTGCAAAACAAGATCCGCAATAATCGGAGAGAGCGGTGAACTTATCGAAGTACAAAAATTCTGTCTATAGTATATATAAACGTTTTATAAGAGTTTTAAGACTAATATCAACGCGCTTTTAAAAACTCATCTTCCGGAATGCTAATCGGGGATAATCTTGAAGGGAAGTCTTCTCTTAAATTTAATCCATCTTTTTTCAACATTTTTAATTGTTAATTCAATCAGAACATTTGTAAATAATAACACTACATCCAACGAAATTAAAGAAAATTCAGTTTCTTATATGTATGCCTCTTAATTTTTCACAAGTTGAAAACTATTGTCTATTTTACTAAATGGTTTATCAACATTTTTTGAGATTACTTCGTGTAAGAACAATACCGGAGAATGTAAGAGATTATCTAACGATGAAATAATAATTCCGAATTGTATTCAATCTTTCTTACTGTGACCGTTGGAATCGTTTTTCTTTTTTTTTTTACGAAAAGATCTATATATGCAATTTGCAATTAATCTCAATCTTTTAGATCGATATTTACCGAATCGATTTTTCAATCTTTTGGTGAATCGATACTTGCAGTTGCGATTCAGGTCGATTAAAAAAATTGATTCTTTTTCCGAGATTGATTGCACAATTTTATGTGAAGCAAATGTTGTCACGATGCGACAACTTTCCAGAAAAAAGTTTTATACATAATTATAAAATATGTACAATTATATATAAAATTATATAAAATGGTAAATATTGTGATAGAGGGAGTCAAAACGCTGACCTTGACTTTAACATATGTTGTCAAGATCATGACCCTGAGTGATCTCCAACAGATTTCAACCGTCGCTCGTTATAAAAAATCAAAGTTAGTAATTATTTCCCCAGCTGATTTATATGAAAAGTCAGATAACTTTAGATAAAAAGAAAAGTATGAGGTGGATAAATTCAAGGAATACAACTTTCCACGCGAAGCGACTTTCACCTCATCCTCCCTCTGCCAAAAGGCGCGCGACTTTCCATGCAAAACAACACTCCATCTTTTTCAGCGCATGAGAAGTCGCGCGTCCCTTGGCAGGGGGGAGATGAGGTGAAAGTCGATTCGTCTGGAAACTTGAAAAGTTGTATTCCTTGAATTCGTTCACCTCGTACTTCTCTTTCTGTCTAAATTATTTAACTTTTCATGTAAAGCAAAAAAAAATTACTAATTTCGACTGTTAATAACTTTTTAACGAATAATAAGCGATAGATAAAACCTGTTGGAGATTATTTAGGGACATGATCTTAACAACATATGTCAAGGTTAATATCATCAGCGCTCCCTCTATCCCAATATTTACAATTATATAAGATTATTACAACGTAAAATAATCTCAATTCTTCGCTCGTATAATTTACAACAAATTAATAAATAGTAAATCCAGGTCAACAAATTCAACGAGCTATAGTTAGATGTAACAAAGTAATATTTTTTATTCACAAATTATAATTTTCGACGATAAGTTTCATTGGTTTCGACTACATAGTTGTAGGTTTAGTCCTCATCAGCCACAGAAACACATAATTATTCCACACATCAAAATTACATTAACATATTATGAGGATCATCTCACCTTCGAGTTACAATAGACGATATAACAAATTTATAAGGATCATCTCACCTTCGAGTTAACAATAGATGGTATAACGATGGTATAACCATATTATATTTAGTTAAATTTGTTATTATAATAAACGATGTAGTGATAAGTCATGAATCCAAACCACTTCATCGGTTAATAGCAAAAAAGGGCAGTCAGTATGAGCAAAAGAAGAAAATTCCAGTCGTATTATTGACGTAGCTTGATATCAAATTATATAAGATGGGTGTATGTATGTTCTTAATAATATTGATAGATAGACTAAATAGAATAAAAATATCGTCAGAATTATGTCAGAAGTTGAAGCTATAAAGAGATTACAGATGTAATTTAAACATATCTTTAACAATTAAAACTATATAGGTAAAACAATGATAATTTATAAATTTATGTATATGTATATATATATATATATATATATATATATATACAAGGTGACATGAATATACGGCCCCACTCTTCCCGAGCAGGTAGAGTGGACTAAACTGAGCAGAAAAGTCCTGTACCATTTTGCAATGCTCGCAATAATTAACGAGATATTAACGTTTAAAGATAGCTGTTAGCGCTCGTCATAGCGTGCGTGATTTGTAACCAGCCCGTTGTTTGCGCCGCGTGATCGCGGCATGTAAACGCCGTGTCGCGTGGCTGATGGGGCCCACCGAAGGAAAGGGCATGCGCGCGACTATGCGGCCGGCGTGATCGCCACATTATTCGTACAGTCTTTTCTAGAAGAAGTCGTGTGTACGACAACTCTCTCGTGTTCAAGTACGCGACCGGTGCGCAAGTCGGTTCGTCGTTAGCATACAGGTTGTAACACAAGTTACATTAAGTTAAACTCTCAAAAGAGGTATACTCAGGCGTCACACGAAACCGTAAAGCATCGGACGTGGCCGCGGGACAAGCGACACAGATCGCCAACAAGCCACAAGACAGGAGACACAGTTCTCACCACAAGGAGAAAACAGCGCTCCACATAGCGCAACGGGGACAATTTGGTCCTCTCACTAACATATGGTCCTTCGAGCCGGATACGCAGGTATCGCATACACAAGCTGATTATATTTTTATCTAAGGCCACGTGCAACCATATAAGTCGCACACGACAAGCACATACGGGTCTTATCTCAAGGTAAGAAGTTTCAGTTTATATTCACAAGAATTCATTAGAAACATCGTAGTCAACAGACGTCGGCATATTGCCGTTCGGTACGTTCGCCCGCGAGAGCCGCATTGCTGTTCGGTACTTCCGCTCACGGGAGCCACCATATTGCCATTCGGTACTTTCGCTCGCGGGAGCCGCCATATTGCCGTTCGGTACTTCCGCTCATAGGAGTCGCCATATTGCCGATAGGTACTTCCGCTCACAGGAGTAGCCACATATTGTCGTTCGGTACTTCCGCTCACAGAAGCCGCCATATTGCCGTTCGGTACTTCCGCTCACAGAAGCCGCCATATTGTCGTGTATTGCTTTGCTCACGGGAGCCGCCATATTGTCGTTCGTAGCTTACGCTCACAAGAGCAGCTATATTCCAGGCTATCACTCTCTCTCAAAGGAGCGGCCATCCTGTGTCACATTAACGGATCACAATGGAAACCCTTTCATTAGCCGATGCGAAACTCAAGAGAGCTCACGCGAAATCCGCGATAACGCGGTTACGAACATACGCGGAAAAATTCGACGTGAACTCCGAATCTCAAAAAATACTCATCGAGCGAAAGAAAAAACTATCGGAATTGTGCAGCCAATTGGAGGCTGTGCAATTCCGAATAGAGATACTCGAGAACGCGAATCCTGCGATCACTGACAAGCGGGCTCTCTACGAGCAGCACGCGCAACAGCGCGACTGTTTCGAGGATTCGTATTTCCAACTAATGGCTCATTACACAACTCTGATTGAGACCATGGAAATACAGGCTTCTCCATCAACGGCATCCAATGGGCAAGCAGA
>JAANIC010000747.1:524449-547553 GCA_017607545.1 Acromyrmex charruanus | reverse complement strand
AATGCGTCGTTTAGAGATAGGCCGGTGGTGGTCTTGCATGAGCCATCAAATACCACCCGAAACTTGGTAGTGGAACTCGTTTCATTTTGCACAGCATGATGTGGTAGATAGAAAGTTGGAGAGCCCTGGCTTAGCATCGTGCCACTGGTCACCTCCCTCATGTGATTCAAACGAATGTATTCGTCCATGAACTTCTTGTATTCGTCGTACATGCGAGGTTGAGCGATGAGCCGCTTCTCCAACGATTTGAAACGCCTTAGAGCGATGTCCTTGGATTCTCCTAATTTGTCCAGCGTGTCTTGCCTTGTTGGCAACTTAACGATAAAACGACCTTCTATACTTCGCCTTACGTCTTGCAGGAATGCCTCTTCACAGGCCTTTTCCTCTAGAGAAAATGGTTTAGGAGTGGTATCATGTTCCACCTCCCAAAACCGATTTAATGTAAGCCTCAAGTCATCGAGTGAGGTTAAATGAAAATTAACAGAAGCAGCCGATCCGGTTGTACCACTCGGTGTGACGCCGGAAATGATCCATCCAAAGTGTGTCTTTTGCAAAGTCGACTGATTTTTTGCTTGTTTGATCTGACCCGCATAAATGAGCCTCCAGAAGGACTCGGCCCCGATTAACATATCAATGTTTGCCGGTATGTTAAAATTAGGATCAGCGAGCTTTATATGTTTTGGAATTGACACACTTTGCATAGGTATGAAATGCTGTGGCAACTGCTGCGTTATTTTTGGAAGCACCACGCAGTCCATTTTTTCGGAAAACTTATTGAAACGTGACTTAATGCAAAGATTGACTACTTTATTCTCATGGATTACTTCATCCATAACTCCCGCCACGGATACATCAAGAGGTCGCTCTTTGAGCTTTAAGCGATTGGCTAGCTCCTTTGTTATGAAATTCATTTGAGAACCGTTGTCAAGTAATGCTCGTCACGAATGAATTTGATTATTGGCATCGTATACATGGACAATTGCGGTAGACAGTAAAATATTCAACGAGCGATGACCTGATACATTGCGTGGCGACGGGGAGCGGAGGATCGGTTGACCTACTGCCTGCATGCTAGATTGCGAAGTATTTGAATTATTCGGAGTACTTAAGTGTAACAGTGTGTTATGCTTTTTGCTACATTTTCGACACATACCTGAATTACATGCTTTCGCTTGATGCGTGTTTGATCTTAAACAATTGAGACATAAATGCGCCTTTTTCGCGACCTTGATTCTATCTTCAACCATTAAATTGAGAAATTCCTTACAATGATATGTGGAATGATTTTCCTTGCAGACAGCACAAGAAAGGTTGGATGTAGCGACATTTGCAACGGACGTGAGCCGAATACGCGCGTCCTCCTATTATTGCCGAAGGTACGGCCCACTCAGCGCGCGGGCCGTAAGGAGAGCTTACCTGTCACGAGCCTCTAAACTCGAATGGCGCGGCGCGCCTGCTAGGCCATCTGCGTTCCTCGCGGCCCGCGTGCCGTGCGCTCAATTATATTCGTAGTAATAATCGAAATATTAATGTTTGCAATTGTGCACTAATGAGAGCGCGCCGATAGAAATATTCCGACCGCTAGAAGTATAACCCTACCCATTTTTCAAACATAGGCTGCGCCGGCAATGCTTTGGAGATGTAAGAGAAGCGCGCCGTTGCTTAGCGCCCGGCATCGCCATTCATACGTTTCATCGCACTGCACCAAAGGATTCGCGTCTATGGCCACTGCGCACATTCGCGATTACATTACATGTGTAATACTAGCACTGCAAAAATAGAACAAACCACAATAAACTTCGATGAATAAAAATGTCGAAAGAGAAAAAGCGATGAAACGTATGGAAATCTACGGAAAATCTAATTAATTTCTATCGTAATCTGTCGCTTCTCTAAATCTCGAAAGGAAAAAATTTTAAGAAAAAGGTACCCGAAATAAGTAATATCATTCTCCACCATTCCCTACCATTTCCTGCAAGGACAGTATGATTTCATCGGAATACGATAAAATATCAATAAAGACGTAATGTTTTATTGCAAAATTTGTTGAAATCTCAAATTTTGTTGGAATCTCTCTTTCTATGTATACTTCAAAAATCACTGAACATCTGCCGCATCTAATAGTGTATTTACGATAGTAGAAATTCTAAGCTCTTTCGCATAATTACCAAAAAAGCTCTTTGTTGTTAACCGCATTAACAACAAAGCTTTGACATAGCATTGTGCTCTCGAGGTATAATTAATTATCGTAGGCAATTCATCGTAATCTATTATAAAATTGGAGAAGAGTACATGTTTTTCTATCGTATTATTATAAAAAGAGTAGCATATTATGCATAATAAGTATTTCATATACATCGTAATTCTTTATTATAAAAGAAGAACGTATAAGGAATTAATCGTGAATATTAATTATAACTTTATAGACTTTCACGTTTCGTGGAAAAAGAAATGATAAGGAACGATAAAAGAATTTGATGTTACAAATACACAAAAAAAATGAAGGATCGCTTATGTATCCTCAGCATATCCTTCAAAAATAGATAATGTTCAAGAGAGTATAACTTCGTAAAAAATAATCATAACGAGATTTTTGAAAAAGTATTTTAAAGCTTGAAGTCTCTACTTTCGAGGCCGATTAATTGATATTTCGATCTAATTAATTTTTCACAAAGTTATAGGGAATTGTAAATGGATAGTTTTCAAATTTTTTAAAATTTTGTATTTTACTTTAAGTTTCATGACCTGAATTAAAAATCGTAAACAAATTCTGTTTACAGCGTTTGTTTGAAAAAGTGAATCTTTACCTTTAATTTGCCTTTTCGTTAAGCATTGTATAATATTTTTTCATTGAATTATTCAACATTGATGTGAAAACGAATTCTTTCACTTCAATGTTGAATGACTCGAGAAAGAAGTCGTATGTTCTATCTCGGTTTTCAAATGTTTTTTCTCGTGCTTTCCTCCGTTGCACGATCTCTTATCGAGTTAGTTGTGTGTTATTTGCGTGCACTTAAAATGAATTATACAACGGAAGAGTATATGATACGTATATGATTTATTTTTACAGAATGGCCAGAAGAAATGCTTTCGTTGCGGAGCGTCTATATAAGGAACAATTTCCAAATCGTCATCACCCATCAAGACGCATAATATCGGATTGCTTCCAACGCGCGATGCAAACAGGAAATCTCGCAGTGCATCAAAATCGACAGGGCATTGCGTCGTCGTATTAATGACGACGAGTGAATTATGCACATGATTGAAGAAAATCCTCAAAACAGTGTACGCCGTATATATAGTACACTCGGTGTACATCGTGTTTTAAAGAAAAATGGATTGCATCCGTTTCATTTTCAACGTGTGCAACAACTTTTAGCACGGGACGAGATACAGCGTATCAACTTTTGTGCAGGTATCTTTATTTTTTTATTCCAGTTTTTCTTTCATATTTATAGTATTTTTAACATGTAGTAATCATTAAAACTTGCGCAGGATTTATCATGCAATGTTGGCGAAATGCTTCATTTCCCGATCCAATTTTATGGTCGAATGAGGCCACATCCATTCCGAATGGCGTGTTCAATTCTCGTAATTTCTTGCTCTGGCAAGAAGAGAATCCGCACGCTATTCGACAGTGCGCTTTTCAGTATCGGTAGTCAATCAATGTGTGGGTAGGAATAACAGAGTGGTAAATATTCTTGCAAATTAAGAAATTTTTTCTGTTGTCTTGTTTCCGTAACGTTTCGATGGGTGATTTTCAGATCGGGCCATACTTCTTTCCGGCATATCTCAATGGAAGAACATATACTGATTTCACTGAGAATCAGTTATCGATTCTCTTGGGTGACGTTCCTCTCCGAGAGCGAAACGATGATTTTTCAGTACGATGGAGCTCCCACACATTAATCGCGCAGAGTACGAGAAATTCTGAATGAACGTTTTCCAGACAGATGGATTAGTCGAGGTGGTCCGATCGTTTGGCCGGCACACTCACCAGAATGTGCCTCGATTACTTCGTCTGGGACTATATCAAAACTACAGTCGAGCACAAACGTGATGATACAAGAATAAAATACGTGATAAAATCATAGCGGCCTTTCAAACCATCACTCCGGATATGGCGCACTGTGCAACGCAGCAAATTTCTTGGAGAGTCGAACCTTGTCTGCAAGTGCAAGGAAGGCACTTCGAGCAGTTGTTACATTAGAAGTGCAAGGACAGAATGGATTAAGCCTACTGGGGAAAACTATTTAAAAAAAACCGCTCCAAGCTATCTACCTCAAGGTGATGTGGAAACGATAGCGTTTCCTATCTGCGTAACATGATCCTGTAAATTTACAAAATCAATGCATAAAACAAAATGAATTACAAGGACAGATCAATAAGTTCTTAGAAAATCTGTCAGAGGGCACTCGCAGTGTCATGTCACATTACTTTTTGACAAGTAGCATCTTTCAGTTGATTACTGTCAAATTTTGAGCGGAATTCATCGCGTGGTTCCATTTCTGTAGACGATTAAAGTGAAAAACCTTTGTATTTTTTGCAAAATGGAAAAAACGTACAGTTTTTGTTTATAAATTTTTATTTTTTTCGCGCGTTTCCGACTATGACGATATGCGCTAGAGTATCAGCGCGCTTACGCAAGAAGGAAAAGGTAAAGGAAGATTAGTAGAGTAAGAAGAGAGTTGTAAGATGGCGGAACACGTGTGTGGCACGGCGAAGCGTAAAGTGCGATTTGTGATTCTCTCCTGAACTGTTGTCCATGAATATTGGCTCACCAAACATTCCATCATTGGATTCATCTTATTTCCTACAAATTTGGGACGAAAAGTTTCGTACAGTGATCAAACATCTACATATGAAAGGTTTAACGCTGAAAGAAATCAAAGTCGAGTTGGATAATGTTCAGCACATCTGCGTTTGCGACGAGTGAAAGTGCGCGAACTTGTTGAGGTCACAGGCATATCACATGACACAATGATTTCAATTTTGCACGATTGGATATGAAAAAGCTATCGACAAGATGGATGCCGCGTTTGCTCACTGTGGACCATAAGCGCGACCGTGTGACGATTTCCAAACAATGTTTGGAGATGTTTCAACGTAATCCAGATGAATTTCTGCGTCGATTCATTACTGTGGATCCATTACTTCACACCCGAGACGAAGGAACAGTCAAAACAATGGACTTCACCGAGTGAACCAGCTCCGAAGAAGGCGAAGACCATGAGGCCAGAAAGGTGATGGCCACAGTTTTTTGGGATGCACACGGTATAATTCATATTCCGTCGAAGCAAACGATCAATGGCGATTACTACGCAGCCTTATTGGATCGTTTCAACAACATTTTAAAGAAAAAACGTCCCCATTTGGCGAAGAAAAAAGTACTCTTCCATCAAGACAATACACGGGTTCACACGTGCCTGGCACCGATGGCCAAATTCAACGAATTCCGCTACGAATTGCTTCCCCATCCAGCATATTCGCCAGAGTTAGCCCCTTGCGACTATTTCCTGTTTCCAAACCTAAAGAAATGGATCGAAGGAAAGAGAGCAGAGAGCTCATCGGCGAAACAGAGGCTTATTTTGAAGGATTGGACAAATTATATTATTCGGATG
The DNA here is from genome assembly GCA_017607545.1 of Acromyrmex charruanus. Taxonomy (NCBI): domain Eukaryota; kingdom Metazoa; phylum Arthropoda; class Insecta; order Hymenoptera; family Formicidae; genus Acromyrmex; species Acromyrmex charruanus. Next base: position 541,932 of record JAANIC010000747.1, on the reverse strand, counting down.
GCTTGAAAAAGTTGGAGAATCATTGGATCAATCGAGCTGAAAGGAGATTATGTTAAGAAATAAAAATGAATCGATAAAAAAAATGTGTGTTTTACTATGTTTTTCTAAAAACTTATTGACTTGCCCTCGTACTAATAATATCCACAATTCTAATTTTTTTTTCTTATCTTATCATACTTTACTGTATCACAAATTCGCAATTGATCCTACATTGTTTGCCTCTGAAAGTATATTATAATACACTACGCAAAAAAATTAAAGACTCACTCAGTCCGTTCTCCAAAAATAAATAATATTCAAGAGAATATAAAATTATCGTAACGAAATTTTTAGAAAAGCATTTTAAAGCTTGAAGTCTCTACTTTCGAAATAGGTTAGAAATAATATTTCGATCTCTCTGATCGACTTTTTATAAAATTATAGGAATATACATGGAAAGTCAAATCTAAAAATTTTGTACAGATTATTTTACCAAGTTCCATGACCTAAATTAAATTTGTTTCTCTGTGGATAGTCTTACGATTTTTTTTTTTTTACCGAGTTATTCAATATTGAAGTGAAAGGATTCGTTTTCGCATCAATGTTGAATAACTCGATGAAAAAATATTATATAATACATGCTTAATGAAAAGGTAAATTAAAGATAAAGATTCACTCTTTCAAACGCTGGAAACAGAATTTATTTGCGATTTTTAATTCAGGTCGTGAAACTATGTACAAAATTTTTAGAAAAATTTGAAAGCTATTTACAATTCCCTATAACTTTGTAAAAAATTAATTAGATCGAAATATCAATTAATCGACCTCAAAAGTAGAGATTTCAAGCTTTAAAATATTTTTTCAAAAATCTCGTTATAATTATTTTTGACGAAGTTACACTCTCTTGAACATTACGTATTGTTGGAGGATATACTCAGTAATCCTTCAATTTTTTTGTATATTGTATATTTGTAACATCAAATTCTTTTATCGTTCCTTATCATTTCTTTTTCCACAAAACGTGAAAGTCTATAAAGTTATATTTATTATAATATTCACGATTAATTCTTTATACGTTCTCCTTTCATAATAAAGAATTATGATGATGTTTATAATAAAGAATTATGTTGATATGAAATTATTGCTTATTATGCACAATATGCTACGCTTTCTACAATAATACGATAGAAAAACTTGTACTCTTCTCCAATTTTATAATAGATTACGATGAATTGCCTACGATAATTAATTATACCTCGAGAGCACAATGCTATGTCAAAGCTTTGTTGTTAATGCGGTTAACAACAAAGAGCTTTTTTGGTAATTATGCGACAGAGCTTAGAATTTCTACTATCGTAAATACACTATTAGATGCGGCAGATTTTCAGTGATTTTTGAAGTATACGTAGAAAGAGAGATTCCAACAAAATTTGCAATGAAACATTACTTTCTTTATTGATATTTTATCGTATTCCGATGAAATCATACTGTCCTTACAAGAAACGGTAGGGAATGGTGGAGAATGATATTATTTCTTTCGGATACTTTTTTCTTAAAATTTTTTCCTTTCGAGATTTAGAGAAGCGACAGATTACGATAGAAATTAATTAGATTTTCCATAGATTTCCATACGTTTTATCGCTTTCTCTCTTTCGACATTTTTATTCATCGAAATTTATTGTGGTTTGTATTTGTCCTATTTTTGCAATGCTAGTATTACACATGTAATGTAATCGCGAATGTGCGCAGCGGCCATAGACGCGAATCCTTTGGTGCAGTGCGATGAAACGTGTGAGCGGCAATGCCGGGCGCTAAGCAACGGCGCGCTTCTCTTATTTCTCCAAAGCATTGCCGGCGCAGCCTATGTTTGAAAAATGGGCCGGGTTATACTTCTAGCGGTCGGAATGTTTCTATCGGCGTGCTCTCATTAGTACAATTGCAAACATTAATATGTCAATTATTATTACGAACATCGCTATACGATAAAGGACTTTTTTGTTTATTTCGATCCCACCTTCCTGTGGGCAATTGGAGAAGTATCATGGAACACCCTGTATAAGTTAAACAAAAGCACAAACAAAATATAAATAAAATCGTTTTATATAACCAAATTAACAAAATTAAATTAGAATTATACATAATTATAAAGGAATAGAGAATAAAGATTATGCAACACTTACATTAATCATTAAGACAAATACAAATTATATATATATATATATAAGTAAGTTTGCAGCAGTCTATTACGAATGCAAAGTATAGAAGTTAGAGTCGGTTATATAAGACAAATCTTGACTGTGAGTATAAACGCAAATGATACCGCATATATGTTAGAATGTCAAGAGAACAAAAAAATTAAGCGCTGTCGTTTTTGTTATTATTCGAAATTAAATTTAACAAATAAACATATATGTCATCTAGAAATTTGGCGTCTTTTTTCAAATTTATACCATTTATAATTTTATATGCAATATATCAGAAATAAGTCTTTTATTATAATTCAGTATTTATTTTTCTGACATTCTTCCAATCAAAACTATAATTATATTGCAATACATATTCCGTTATAATCGAATGTCTAGATGAGTCAAGTTTTATATTGTTAATATGCTCATTTATTCTGGTGTTGAGTTTCCTCTTCGTCTGCCTTACATAAGAAACATCGCAAGTGTTACATCGAATCTTATAAATTACATTATTATTGTCAAAATATACTTTTTTGTCTTTATGCGCTTTTATAAATTTATTCAATGTATTGATGTATCTGTAACCTATAGACTGATTTATTAATCATGCGTGTGGCTGACTGTGTGACATTGCGGATAAATGGACATATAACACATTTTTTCTTATTAGAAATTACTTTATCATTAACGGAAACGTTGTCATCGTTCTTGCGTAGAATTTATGTTGAGAATAACTTTTTTATTCTTATATTAAATAATTTAAATATTAAATCTAACGGATATCCGTTGTTTAGAAGAATTTGAATGCACATTTCTAAGTTTTTTTCGTAAAATTTAGGATGTGATAACAAAATTATTCGATCCACTAGACTATATACGCTATGTACCAATCTTATGACACAGTGGGTAATTAAAATAAGAAAGGTATCTACCCGAATGTCTTTTTTTAAAAAACCAGACCGTCGGTAAAACCAGTTATCGTACTGTTCTCCACTTCAAGCAACAAGTCCAAAAAACTTATACTATGGTTCTCTTCACATTCAATAGTAAATTGTAACCGATTGTACAATATATGCTATTGATTTAAAGGACTTATGGATAGGTAAAATCTGATCGAGAGAAGGGGGGGGCGGCATAATTTTATCATCCACGTAATACGGATAGTAAAATGACAAATTAACATTGAGCATATTTAAAACTTTTTCTTCAAGATCCTGTAGAACAATATATCGGCTACAAATGGCAGAGAGAGGAGAACCCATTGGTGTACCAAACGTCTGTTTATAAATCATTATTGAATTTAATATACGTTGAAGATGAAACAAATTCAATTGCATATATAAATTCTGCCTTAAGAATCGAAGTTTTTTGCTCTTTGTATTGCAATCTTCTATTAATATTTTAATTATAAATTATCATTGTTTTACCTATATAGTTTTAATTGTTAAAGATATGTTCAAGTTACAATTTGTAATCTTTTTATATCTTCAATTTCTGACATAATCTGACGATATTTTTAGTCTATCTATTAATATTATTAAGAACGTATATACAACCATCTTATAATTTGATATCAAGCTATATCAATAATACGGAATTTTCTTCTTTTGCTCATACTGACTGCCCTTTCTCGCTATTAATCGATGAAGTGGTTTGACTTATTACATCATCACTCATTACATCATCTATTATTTAACAAATTTGACTAAATATAATATGCTTACGTTATACCGTCTTAATTATTAACTCGAAGGTGAGATGATCCTTATAAATTTGTTATATCATCTATTGTAATTCGAAGGTGAGATGATCCTCATAATATGTTAATATAATTTTGATATATGGGATAAATATGTGTTTCTGCGGCTGATGAGGACGAAATATAGTCGGAACGTACCAGTAAAACTTATCGTCGAAAATTATAATTTGTGAATAAAAAATATTACTTTGTTATACCTAACTATAGCTCGTTGAATTTTTTAACCTGGGTTTACTATTTATTAATTTTTTTTATATAAGATTATATATAATTTTATATAAAACATTTTTCCCCGGATGTGCGGAATGCCATATTGAATTAAGAAATAGTAGAAAAGATGTCAATTTCGAAATTTTTTATTTCGATCTCAACATAAACTCTATCTCACAGATACGCATTAATGAGTACTTTAATCCTGGAGATAAAAAAGATTTTTGAATCTGTGAAAGAGAAAAAAGTAATTGTTATATAAAAATGATATGTGTTTAGTCGACAATACAGACAACTTTAGAATTCTCTTAATTAGTAATTGAATAAAACATAATTAACGTATACTTGAACATCGTATATTTATTCTTATAGGCACTATACTTCATTGATTTATTTATATTAAAGGCCGATTTCCATTATTTCTTTAATCTTGAAATGAACTAATTAATGTAAAAAAATACATAGTTGCTTTAAAAAAATATGTATATCGCAAATTGCCTTTTTTAAAAAAACAATTACATGTTTTCTGTACATTAATTGATTCATTTCATTATTTCGTGCATAAAAGTATTAAATAGTTTCCAAAAAAATAAATAATTTAGTTATTTAGTAGATAATAATGCTTTTCAATTCAATTATATCCGGGCTAAAATAGCAACTTTCAAATGACGCTAAAGCAAATTCTGTCCATTTTGGTGTTGCCTAAGAAAAATTTTGATCGACACACACATACACGTCTCACAATTTACAAAATATCACAGTTTTAGCCAATTCGACTGAAACCACTTTTTTCCTATAATTATTTCAGAATTTTTTATTGCTTTCATAAAGGATAATTACCGTATTAATTTCATGAGTAGATCCATTAATTTCATTCTGATTTATTGAATGGTCTACGACAAAGGCATGATTCGTTATGCCACTCGAAATCGTGTACGATACCTGAAACATCATTATAGCAATAACCGATTCGATATAATCTTTTATAGTCTCTATTTTCTTTTTCAGAAAAGAGTATAAAGCTGGCAAAAGCTTTTATTTATCCACAAATGAATATTGTTTTGTTTGAAACGTTATAAATATTATAAACAAAACAAACGATTTTATTGAAATATCTGAAAATTTAGCTAAATATAGATTTAAAAATAATTATGTTGGACTATCAAAATAATTACATAGCTACAATAATGTAACAAATAAGACCAAAAATTTAAAATAAGCAAAATTATACAATTAGTTATGTTAAAAATATACAATTTCTTAACATAAACGGATCTGACAAAACTGAATGTTTTAAGTAATTCAACACCTTTCATCAGCGATATAAAAAATGTTTTAAATATAAAGAATGATATTATAGTTCAATATTATTAACTATAATACATCTACTACGTATTTTTTATATTGTCCTCACAATTAGTCATAGTTGCGGGTAAATTGATTTATTTTTGTTGCTCAGTAATCAATTTAATTTGTATTACGTTAGTATTAATACTCGTTAGTTATAATACTCATTCATCTATTTAACTGAAGAATCAATGAACATTTTCACTCTTTAAGATGGTAATGAAACAAGCTCTACATATGTGAAATGAATTTCGTTTACAGATACATTGATTATTGTAATTAGATTTTTATAAGTTATAAACATCATTGAAGATGACTCAAAGGAAGTAAAAACATCCAACTTTGTAAAATTAAAATATGTAAGATTAAAAATATAAGCTGTTGAATAGCACACGAATTATCGCGCAAATTTTATTTTTATTTTCTTGTTTTGAGATTTATATTATTTAATTCTCGAGAATTCAAATATAATATTTGTTATTTCGTCGACAATATTATTAATAAGAAATTGAACATAAATAAAATATCAATAATATTATGCCAATATAACTCCCATCACTCCTTATTATTCCATAATATAAGTTAAGAGGCTTTAATTATAAGAATGTTCAAATATCATAGTAATACTACAAAAAGTTTTGATATCCCATTTTCTTGGGATTCACTCTAAATGCTTTATTTGAGTAATGCAGTGTACTCTTTATCGTTTCGATGAAATTTTTTGAATTTTGAAAAAATTTCATTTTCTGTAAAATGCAATTTTAATGCAGTTTTCTTGGGATTCACTCTAAATACATTATTTGAGTAATGCAGTGTAGTCTTTATCGTTTCGATGATATTTTTTGAATTTTAAAAAAATTTCATTTTCTGTAAAATGCAATTTTAATGCAGTTTTCTTGGGTTTCACTCTAAATGCATTATTTGAGTAATGCAGTGTCGTCTTTATCGTTTCGATGAAATTTTTTTGAATTTTGAAAAAATTTCATTTTCTGTAAAATGCAATTTTAATGCAATTTTTTGGGATTCACTATAAATGCATTATTTGAGTAATCAGCTTGAGCATCCAATAATTAATTATTTTGATGATCTAACTTTATTATTTTTAGATTTATATCTGTATCTGGCTAAATTTTCAAATAGATATTTCAACCGTGTGAAATTATATCTATAAAAGTCAGTTAAGAATTGATCGACTAACGCGCAGTATGCTACATTATACAAGCAGAATGAATCATTATAATATCAAAATGACTCCAAAATGATCATTAAGTGCAGTCACTTTTCAGTCTCGATTCATTTTAACATTATTTTATATGACCTTTATATACATATATAGGGTGTTCGATAAATAATGACAAAACTCTCGCATAAGGGTAGAGCGGACTAAACTGAGTCTAAAAGTGCTCTATCATTTTACAATTTTTGCAACAATTAACAAGATATCAATTACTAAAAATTACCGAATATTGATTTTCAATAATTTTTTACTCAAGTACTATCAATTTTACAAAAAACCAACAAGAGACAAAAATTATTTATTTTCTTTTCATAAAGCTCTAAGAATTTTTTCAGAAGTTTTTGTCAATTTTTAGTATTGTATATTGGCAACTATTTTTATCAATATATAAGAAAATCCGGTACTAAAACAAATTCTAAAAAAATTCTCAGAACTTTATAAAAAAATTAAATAATTTTTGTCTCGCTATTTTTCTGCAAAGTTGATGGTATTTGAGTAAAAAATTATTGAAAACCAATATTCAGCGATTTTTAATAATTAATATCTTGTTAACTATCGCGAAAGTTGCAAAATAGTAGATAACTTTTCAACTTAGTTTAGTCCGCATTATCTACAAAAAGCGTTTGGCAGAAGTCTCATCAAACACCCTGTGAATTCGAACATTATTCACCATTATTCATTCCAAGAATTGTCGCAATCTATAATCGCTATGAGGAAAAGAATATTAATAAATTAACTCTAATTTAAATAACTTTCAATATATTAATATAACTTTTAATATACTATAGATATTGTAAATTAACAAGAAAACTTTATGAAAAATGAAATTCATGCCACTTAAATGTCTTTTATTGTTATATTCTCTTATATTCATTTTCCTCTATTCTTTAATCTTCTCTCGAATACCTTTCGTCCCATTTTATCGCCAATCTCAGGATCTGTCTTCAGTCGCTCAAAACTCGCATTAGCTCGTTTTCATACGTACGATCTGCATGCGGCTCTTACCTCCTCGTCAATTTCGTGTAATAAGACAAGTTCACCAGACAGCGACGAAACGTTGGTCCGTTCTGTAAGAGCCAAGTTACTAGTTCAATCACTCACGGACTGTGCGCGGACAAATGTATACTTCGGAGATTAAAGCATTCCGCCGGAGTATGAATTAGTCGGAAAAGCTGACGTAAGTTTACATGTATTATGAAAATTCATATTGCGGTGAGATAATGACAGAGCGACGAAGAGCTATTAAGTGAACGGCGATAAGGATATTAAAACATTTCAAAACATGTGTTTCTTTCCATGCAATTTAATTGAAAAAAAAAACAAAGACAAAAGAAGAAACGTTTATTATAGAGTAAAATTTTGCTCGCCGTTTCACAGATCATGATTTATTAGGAATTCGCGCCGATCGATCGGAATATCTACGATAATCCAGCTGAAAATAATGAGATTGAACTATTATCATATTTTACGCTAGAGTGCGCGGAATGTTCGCAAGATCGATCAAACGCATATGTGTTAATAAGGAAAACGCTGAAATTATTTTTCGATTATATAAGATTGATATTCTGTCAGACATAAGTATATAATTCACTTTCAGAATGGAATTCCAGAAGTTATGACTTTATATCGAATATATTGAAATAAAAAACATTTAGGGATTCAAAATATACACATAAAACATAAAAAGTATATTAAATGTACACAAACCGTTAAAATACACAAAATATTAAGATTGCAAATAAAATTTGATTATTCTAAAAATAAAGCGCGATTTGTAAATCATCTAAAGCACAAACGATCTGCAAGTAGAATTTTTAGGATAGGATTTTATTTATATAACTGTACATAATGTATTTTATAGATTGAATTGTATTATAGATTAAGGAATCAGAATGCAATAACATACAAAAATTAGAATATACAGGATGTTCGTCATAGCAATAGATGAGAGAAAAAAAGAATAATTATAGATGGTAAAAAAAGATAGAAATCAAGAATAACAAATTTGCGGAGGATATTTCGTTTTTTAATTACAAATGTTTAAATATTACATTATGTTTAAATGTTTAAATATTATATTATATATACATACTTTAGACATTTTTCACGTGAAAATTTAAACGTTCAGAATTACAAAAACAAAAATAATAAAATTTTAGTGAAGACTATACATTTACTAATTATAAATGTCTAAAGAACGTGCAGAATATTTAGACATCTATATAATAAACATTCGTATTAATAAAACGAACTTTCTACTAAAATTTTGTCATTGATTTTATAATTCTGAATGTTTAAATATTTATGTAAAGATATAAGTGCTTAAATTAAGCACATGAATACTTGAATATTTGGATAAAAAAATGAAAAATCCGCTACCATTATGTTAGTCTTGATTTTTATTTTATTTTTATCGTAGAATTTAGAATCCTTAAATATTCTTCTGCCGAACGCTCTATTTTATAGAACACACTTACATTCAAGTACACGACAAGTAAAATTGTGAAATCGGAACGCTATAGCTAGATTCTTTAAGATGAGTTGAACATCGTGATGTTTTTCCCGTTTTCTGTAACTCACATACTAACAAATGCAATTTATCAAGAGAAGAGAAAGATTGACTCCGTCATAAACGACGGAATAAGGGGGATTACGTAAAATAGCGAAGCAATATCAATAAGATAACAAATGTTAGCGCACAGATGAATATCTCAAACAATATTTTATGACGTGATTGCGAAAAACGATTATTACGGGATTAAACAATCCGCAGTGCCGAGAAAAAAATTGAATACGACAAAGACACAAACAGTTGTATACACATACACTATACATACGATTTAATTAGATCGTTGGAGTTTAAACTAAATAAACCTTGAGATGAATTTAAAATAGAAACATATATACGCGAGATTTCATAAAAAGATGAAATTCCATATAATTATTTTTTTTTTAAACTCGCTAGATGCAGAATCATATAAAATGATGACCAAATGTCTCGACGTGTGCACTTGTAGTGCCAACTCCAAGACGGATCCATGTCCGTAGTAATTGACATGCGGAAAGAAACATACAATTACTTTCATAACTGGCTATGATGCATAATAATACTTTATTAAGAATAGAGACTGACGCTCATGACGACCGCCAAAAGTAATCTGCCGCTCAAGAATCAGGACCGCTGCACGCAGCTAGCGCGCCAAAAAACCCTAGACTTCTCCCCACTCCGTGCACTAGGGGAAAATGGCGGACACAGTTCCCCACATACTTCCCCCCGAGTGACAACGAATTTTAAGACATTTTATTTCTTTACGTAGATTACTTAATACTGAAGGAGTCGCAGATATATTTTTATTGCTAAAACTTATATCTAAAATACGCTACGTTTGCGTTACGTATCGTTTGCGGAAAACATTATCTTGATAACAGTTGCAGAGAGAGAAATTGCTTGCTTTATAGGATAAAAGTAACTTTCTTGTGAGGCGCATAAGTTTTTAACGCTGGGCGTACGTCGCTTGATCGGGTTGAGTACTTGTCCTTTTTCTGTAGTATATATATATATATATATATACATATATATATATATATTGCTTAGGTCGTCAGATACGAAATATACTGATTTTAAATTTTTGATGGATACGCTACGCTTGGTATCGTTTCTATATATCTACACTGAAGACGCGATTGGATACTCTACTAATAATTTGATGATGGTCGATGTATGATCGCTCTAACGATTTTTTAGTGCTCCCAATGTGAAGAAAAATGTATGTGCATGAAAATAAATCTTTGAAACTGAATGCTTTTTATGTTTATACTTCATTGGAATCGGTTTGACCTTACGCATATGCTCGTGAAATTCTTCAATAAATACGTGAGGATTAGGAGTGAAATCATCCGGAAAGATAAATTCTCTGGGGATACGTAATGTCATTCCGTATAAATTTTGCGGTCGATGCGTTGGTGTCGAGACCAACGTGAGTGCCTAGGCCTATAAGACGGTCAAAAGCAGTCGTGTCCAGTTTGCGTTCACGTAATATATGATCGCAGCCTTAAAACTTCGATGCCATACCGTTTAATCATTCCATTTGAGGCAGGGTGATAAGCCGTAGCGCGGATGCGTTGACAGCCAATTAGTTGAAGTAGCGCAATGAACAACTGTAACAAACTGATCGATAATCAAGATCTTAGGAGCTCCGAAATTTGCAATCCAGTTCTCAAAGAACGCGATGAACAACTGTAGCTTCAATATCTTTGAGAGGAACCGCTACTGATCAGCAAGAAAATCAGTCGATGATTATAATTACACAATACTTGTAACCGTCGGACTCGGGTAACGAACCTATATTAAGTTCATGTAAACGTGTTCAAATCGACTGTCCGGCGTAATGAATTTATTTGGATTTAATTTAACATGCCGTGACATTTTCAATTATTAGCAATGTATACAGTTTTTTCACCATTTCACAATGTCGATGGATATTAAATCAAACGTAACTCAGTAAACACAGTTTGTTGCAGTTTATAACGTGAAAGTTTATAACGAATAATACAACACAAGTTACTTTTATGATATAAAACTATTATATATTATGCATGTAATTATGTAATAATGTTTACTGTATCAAATATTACTGCAATTTAACATATCAATGTTATATAAATTTATATCTATGTTATGTAAATTTTTTCTGTACATATTACATAATTCAGTTACAAAAGATGGTTATTAAAGAACTTCCATTGCGACAGTTTAAAAACAATTTCAAACAATTATTATCTGTTGAATTAGATTATTACAGTGAATTAGATTTTAGTTTAAATTATATGTTTAGTTTACACACACGCATCCACGCACGCATTCACACAGACACTCACACACACAAATGAAATATTGCCCACTGATTTGTACAGAACATACGTGATAGAACTTAAGAAATAAATACGTATTTTTAATTAAAATTAAGTAGTTTATTATATATTTTTAAGTATTTTTATTATATGTTATATTAGAACTTTATAATATTATTGTGTATAATACTTTACTGCAGTACTATTTTTAAGTAATATTATTACACTGCAGTAGAATATTATACACAGTAGAATTGTACAATTATATATAGCACACATTTGTATAAATGTTACATATTGTAGACCGGGGTTAATAGAATCATTTTCCAGTTTCGAATTTTTACAGACGAAATTAAGAGACTTATCGAAAAAAATTCTACATCAGTTATTATATATATTTGACTATCTAATAATATTTTAATAATAAGAGGAAACTGATAACCAATATAAAAAAAAATGCATTTTTCTAATGCATTCTATCTGAACCGGGGCTTCAACTAGCCCCGGGAGCAGGGTAATTCGACTAAGATTATTAAAATAAAGATTAATGTGTTTTAAGCTACATCTTTGGCTATATAATAAAACTTTTATAAAAATATATTTTAAACACAAACATTTGCTTTTGCAAGGCAAAACAATGCTTCTTTTTGCAAAATTTGTTCATTTTGTGCAGAAACACGTCGAATGAGCCTAGAAATTTAACATAAGGGAACTAAACTTATAATATTTACCACTGAAGAAAATCTCTTTAAAGGAAAAAAATTTTGAGTAAGTACTATAAAAGTCGTCACCAAATGTCATACAGTCATCCATGCTGTGGTTAGTCTACTATTCCCATCCGTTCATTTTTTAAAAACATTAACAATGTACGATAACAAAGGCACATAAACAAAAAAAATCTATTTATTAAATAAGAACTTTATTAAATAAGAACTACACTTACTATCTAAGAAGGAATCTAAAAATATTTCAGACAATCATATACGATAGTAAAATAAAAACTTTAAGAATAAAAATGTTTTTAGGTGTATGATTTTTTAACATTGTGGTATAACTTCTATCATAAATGTGTTCGCAACAAGATGTTACAGCAAACTTAGCGGTAATTGCTGCTGCGTGCTCAGACACGTTTGTGCGTGTCTCGCGTTTTATTTTTAATGTAGCCTCGATTATTCTACTTACCCCTATAGTCAACTGATCCCGGTCTCCCCTACATTATAATTCCTATATTTAGTAATTATATCTTGCATGCAGTTATATTTATATGAGTATATTTATACACTTATATTTTTATGTAAACTTTTACATTTTAATTTTATATTATTCAATTAGGACTTCCGGTGGAAAAGAAATAGTGAGCAAACGTGTGCCCAATAGAGAGTGCAATCGAGCAACAATTAAGCAAGTGTCACGAAAAGAAGGAGTGAAAATTAAGTAAATAAGGGGAAGGGAAGATGAAAGAGCGCGGGAGAAAGAAGGAGAGAAGAGAGAAGGAAAATAAGGATATAAAAAGACCTAGAAGGTGGAAAAGAAATAATAAAGATTAGGACAAGTAGGTGGAAGAAGCTGGAAGAAGCGAGGAAAAAGAAAGTGCAGCGGCGGAGGATAAATAGCACTAATAGCAGGGAGACCGGCAATAAAAACAAACCTAAAAACGACAATAAAAATATGAGAGGTACGTGGTGAGTAAAGAAAATCCCATAGTGAAATACATGTGAGAGATGAAGGATAATATATACAGATGGATGGAAAAGATGAATGATAATTGGATGGAACAGATTGAGAAAATGCGAAAGGAATGGAAAGAAGTAAACCTCAAGATAGAAAAAGAAATAAAGAGGAATAAAGAAGAATGCACCGAAGAGAGCAAAAAGCTGGAAAAAAGAATAGACAAATTGAAATAGGAGAAAGAAAGAAAGACAGAGAAGGATGCAAAAATAACATCGTGGTAAGAGGAATAAACAAGTGGGAAGTAAACGAGGCGAGAAATTATGAAATTTATTAAGGAAAGTTTAGAGATAGAAAGGCGTTCAAAATACAGAATAGGGAAGACAAGTGTACTATGATGGCCAAAGTAAAAAGTTGGGAAGAAAAAAGAGAGATAATGATCACAAAGAAGAATCTAAAAATAGGAATATTCATTGACAATGATTTGACAAAAAGAGAGAGAAAAATGCAAAAGCAGCTGAAGGACAGGGCAAAAGAAGAGAAAGAGAAAGGAAATAATGTGAAGGTAAGCTACGGAAAGATATTCGTGAAAGATAAAATGATTGCGATTGGAATGAGAGAGAGAGAAGAAACTTCAAGAAAAAAAAGGAGAAAAGAGAAAATGATAAGGCGACGGCTGGAAGATAACGGAAAGGACGTTAAGAATCTGTTTTTGGAACGTGGCGAGTCTGCTCAACAAATGCGAAGAAACATGGAAATATTAGATGGTTGAAACCCGCTGTTTTTTTTTTTTTTTCATTGTTTAAGCATTTATATTGGAAAAACTTGTTGAGATATCTTAATCGAAATATTTTCCTTCGGGTTCTATTACTTTCTCCCACTTTTCTGGCAAAAGTTGAATTCTACGTCAAAAGAATGCTCTTTCTTTTGATGCTCTCCACTCATACATCCATGGACTTCCTCGTAATTACAGAAGTGTGTATCTTCTGCGTGTTGCATCGACTGGAACAAATGATAATCACTTGGGGCAAGATCTGAAGAATATGCTGAGTGAGGGAGGACTTCTCATTCCAGCTCTATTTTCACTGCCAATGCAACATGGGGCCGAGTGTGCAGAATCACTTTTCGACGATTTGATGCTTTTGGCGGCCTTTTTTTCCATTAAATTATCAAACGTTCGAGATGTTATTTGTAACGTTCGGCGGTGATCGTTTCATTGGGTTTCAAGAGCTCATAAAGCACTACCCCCTCCATATTCCACCAGATACACAACATGACTTTATGATCATGGATATTCCATTTTAGCATGGTTGTTGATGGTTAGCCAAGATCAACCCATTTTTTAGGTTTGTAAAGATCCATTTTTCATCCCCAGTTACAATACGTCATAAGAAACTTTTTTTTCTATGTCTTGCAAGCAAAGAAACGAAAATGTTTAATTAATTTGCAATAGCGTTCTCGCTCAGCTCGTGTGGCAGCCATTTTCCTTCTTTTTGAATCTTCCCCATGACATGCAAACGTCGGGATATAGTTGACTTGTCAACATTCAATTCCTTAAGCGTTTGGAAAGAATTTTCATCCAGCAAACTTTACACTTCGGAATCTTCAAATTTTTTTGACTGACTCAATCGTTGCTTGATAAGGATCGCTACTTTTAAATCATCGAAATCAATCTCTACACAGTTTCGGATGGTGCAGACTTATTATAAATCTGTATAAGCAATCGGTGAGCTTTAGCTGCACTTTTTTTTAATCGAAGTAGTGTAGAAGCACACATCGCAAAAAACAATTTATCACGATCCATTTTTTAATTTGCTCATTCGAGGCACGAATATGGCGGTTTTTGGCTTGAAGTTATTGGCAAGGGGTCATAAGCGATATCTATCCGTGCTAAAATATGAAACACCAAGAGACACTTACAGTCGAACAGCGGATTTTAATGCAACTACCTAATACTTAGAGGATTTTGATATAGTAGATCTAGTTGAAACATAGAAGAAGAAAAGATAAAAGATATACTACCAAGTAACTACAGATAGAATTGCTTACCAGCGAAGGTACACAAAAAAAGCAAGCCAAAGGAAGGGATTACTGCAATAAAACGTGAAGAATGTAGAAATCAGAGATTTAGATGATATAGCGACGATGTAAAATATAATGGGAATATGTGAAGAATAATCACGGTAAACAGTAGAAAAATAGAAAAAACTATGGAGTTATTAAAAAAACAATGGAGTTATTAACAGAAGTTATTTTAGAAGAAGAGGAAGGTTGTTTGATAATAGGAGAAGATTTTAACGCAAAAAGTGGAGGAAGATCGATAGGAGAAAAAGAGGAGGTAAAAGAAAGTAATTACAGAAGATCCATAGATAAAGTAATAAATAGGGATGAGCGCATATTGATAAGCAAGATAGAGGAAAAGGATGGGCGATTATGGGTGAAAAGCTACCAAGAGAAATGTTAGGGATGGATAGGCACACAAGACGAGATAGAAGGCATCTGGGAAGAGGTGAAAAAGAAGGTGAAGGATGCGATCACAAAATATAAAAGAAGGACAATACCATGGAAGATAGGAAAAAAACGAGATACAATAAAGAATGGAAAGGCATGAAAAGAGAATTAAGAAGAACATTAAAGGATTTTGAAAAAAAAGAATTAACAAAGAAATTTACATGGGAAAAAGGAAAAAATACAAGGAATGGTGTGAGAGACAAAAAAGGAAGCATGAGGAAGAAGAGGAAAAGATACGAAATATAAGATGCGAAGCAGAAGCCTGGAAATACATTAATAAGTATAGAGAGAAAAAAGTAAAAGGGGTAAGTAAGAACATACAAATGGACGCATTGAAGGGAGTACTTCATGGAGTTGTTAGGGAAAAAGAGTATTGTTGCTGAATAATGATGAAAATGAAAAAGAAAGAACAAAGAAGAGAGGAGAGACAGAAGATATCGCGAAGAGCTGATAGAAGTGCTGAAGAAACTGAAGAAAATAAAGGTGTCATAAACGATCCGTGCTGGCGTAAACGATGCGGGCGTCACGCGTTGCCATGACAATGAGCCTCGCGTCGTGAAAAGACCGAAAAGTACACCCTAACGCAATCTGTGTATCACCCCCTGCGAACTCGCAAGCGAAAGCGACGAGTCACACACTCACAGCATGACAGCGAAGTTAAACTGAAAATGTAACGCGTCTGCGCGATTGATTTAATTGAAATCCTTAATTAACGCAAAACCCCTCTAAGATTACGGCTTGCAGTAACAATAAAAAAAAATGAATTAATAACCGCGAAGATCGGATGGAAAAACCGCATTCAAGCGCGCTTCCACATTAGTAACGACAAAACTTATTAATTAATTTAAAAGTTGTAATTAATATAATTGCAAGAAAATGGTCCTGAGGTAGCTCTCATAAAGGGCCTTAAGGGGACGCTGGAGTGTCCTCTTTTACCATTAATTATTAAAGATTCTGTTCTCTTAATTGTGTTTATGGATTGAAAAAAGTTCTTCTCCACAATTAAAGTATCGACAATAACACAATTTATCAGCTATAATTGAATATGAAAAACGAAAGAAAATTGAAAACTTACGGTTTTGTTATCGGCTTCTGTAATCAACACGTCACAATATGTGCTGCATATAAGAATCAGACTTTGCACGTTCATAAAAAGTAGTGGCGAATTGCAGAAAATCTGAAAGAACAATCTTATGCTTTTAGAAACGAGATATATATTGTATATATATATATACAGGGTGTCTGAAAATAATCGCCAAATATTTCATGAGCAGGTAGAGCAGACTAAACTGAGTCGAAAAGTTCTCTACCATTTTGTAAGTTTCCCCAATATATAATGAGATATTAATCCTTAAAAATAGCCGAATACGCGCGCTCGCCCGGCCTACTACTGCGAAGTATATACATGCCCCGCGCCGCCGCGAGCCTCCCTAGCTCGGACAATGCGCTTGCCAGGCTATCCCCGTTCCCCACTGTTCGCGCGCCGAGAGATCGGTAGGCGTATACACTTCACAGTAGTAGGCCGGACGGGCGCACGTATTCGGCTATTTTAAAGATTAATATCTCATTATGTATTGGGGAAACTTACAAAATGGTAGAGGACTTTTCGACTCAGATTAGTCCACTCTATCTGCCCATGAAATATTTGACGATTATTTCCAGACACTCTGTATATATATATATATTGTATATATATTGTATATATATGTATATACAGGGTGTCTCTTAAGATGGG
>JAANIC010000747.1:501153-524329 GCA_017607545.1 Acromyrmex charruanus | reverse complement strand
CTCCCCCCCCCTCCCTTCCTCCTTTCCTCCCTCTCTGACACCCTCCAATTCTCTCTCGCTCACTCTTTTCTCTCATGTTGTCGCCCTATCTCTAGCGTTGGCGCAAATCATTTTCGGAATATCAAACACCTCTGACAGAACGTCCCAATGATTTCCCACCCCGTTTGCCCTTTTGCAGCATAGCGACCCTTTGACGCCGACCGCGACTCTTTTCGCGAGATCTCGCATTCACCAGGCGCCGCCGGCCGTTTGTTGAGATTGCCGGCGCATTTTTTTCCGTGGTGCCGATACATCTCGCTGCACCACTCGTCAAAATCACCGGGTACGCGAAAAATAGGTAGAAAGCCCGGCAAAAGCTCGCACGTGGTTGGACGTGTGAGCATGAAACAGCCCGTGGAATCGCCACCTCCCACCTTTCCACCACCTCGGTCTGACCGCTGGTGTGTGCTGATCGTCCCCGTACACCCGTGCGTCCCGGGTCTCCCGGTGAATGTTATATGCCGGGTGGATGGTCACCCACCCCCTCGCACTCGACCACCCCCTTCGCAGTCCACAGCTCGGCTCGGCACGGTCCTACCGCCCTGCCGCGCGCGCGGCCCACTACACGTCTACGGCAGAAAATTAATGTCCCCTGCAATCCATGTATAATGCATTCGCATTTCGTTCAACGAACAAATGAACGCACCGCTAGAAAATTTACGTCCCATCTCGCTCACGGCCGAGCGTCTTTTCTCTTGTTTCGAGCTTTCTCTCTCTCTTTCTCTCCCTCTCCCTCTCTCCCTCCCCCTCTCCCTCCTCTCTCTCCCTCTCCCTCCCCCCTCTCTCTCTCTATCTCTCTATATATGGTCGTTTGTTTCTAACGACCGAAAATGCTTTCTGGGAAATCTCGGCCGCTCAACGTGTATAATTAAGAGGAGAAGGAACATAATAAATAACGTATAAGTTTTAATAAATTATACTAATCCTATATCCCTCCAATTTATGTATAATAGCAAAAGTAATTTCAAAACACGATAATTTACGAGATATTAACATTTCCATGATTTTCCATGAGCGTTATATACCACGTTCATAGAAGTAGTTCGGCGTAGTCTCCCGCGTAGTGTGCGAGATCTGAATGTTACAGATCCCACGATCGATTCCTTTTTTCTTTTTTCGTAATTTTTTTTTTTTTTAATAAATGACATTGTTAATGAACACATATTACAGGCTACATATATTTTTATTTAATTATTGACATTATATGTATTTCTAAAAGTTTTAAATCGACAATTGTAGCAAAAAATAATTCGACGTAGTATGCGTCGAATAGATAGAAAACCAGTATTTTTATATGTAAATGAGATCTGTTTACCTTTAGAAAAAATTCAAAAAGAAATCATGTTTCTATAATAATGTTACGTTTGATGTCGATTAGTACTTCCTGTGAAATGTTTTTTTTATAACTATCATCCGAATGTGTGAAAATTCTGATAATCAATTAAATCGCAAAAGTGTGATGATTATTATAATTATAAGGATGATGGTACGATCGCAGCATGTTTAATGTACAAACGAAATTTTCGGATACTCTTTTCTCTTATACTAAAACTCCTACCTCGTTTCTAAAAGCATAAGTTGTTCGTTTAGGTTTTCCGCAATTCGCTAGCTACTTTTTATGAACGTGCAAGATTTGAAATTCTTATATGCAGCACATATTGTGACGTGTTGACTACAGAAGTAGTCGATAACAAAACTGTAGTCTTCAATTTTCTTTCGTTTTTCGTATTCAAATGTGGCGAATTGCGTTATTATCGATACTGTAATTGTGAAGAAGGATTTTTCAATCCATAAACACAATTAAGAGAAAAGAGTCTTTAATAATTAATG
The DNA here is from genome assembly GCA_017607545.1 of Acromyrmex charruanus. Classification (NCBI taxonomy): domain Eukaryota; kingdom Metazoa; phylum Arthropoda; class Insecta; order Hymenoptera; family Formicidae; genus Acromyrmex; species Acromyrmex charruanus. The sequence continues at coordinate 522,460 of JAANIC010000747.1, read as the reverse complement.
ATAAAACAGGACACTCCAACATCCCCTTAACACTATAAGAAATGAAAATAACAGTCTACCATCGGCTGAAATAACAGGTTGTATAACTGTGCGTAATCGCAGATATTGACTATGCTACACTCTTTACTTTTTTTACACCTTTCTCTGCTAATGTACGATCAGCATGTAATTCTAATTGAAAACCATTTTGGTCCGAATTATATACATTTTTAATTCCATAGCAGTCAATATAATATTTGACATTTTCAATAAACTGTTTGTAAAACTTTCTTTGACATTAAAGCTTTTTTAGTTATAAATTTCGTAATTTTTCTAGATACAATTTGATGTGTGAGTTTAAATCTTTTAACTTATTCATGTGCTTTGAAACCTAATAATAAGTTTTCTTATTACTGCGCTTGTCAAGCCCATCGTGTAATATCAATATTATAGATTATTGATCTATAAATCTACGAATCGCTTCAATAAATTTATCTAACTGCAAAATAAACAATATTTTACGAAAATAATAATTTTTTCATACTTTGATTTTAATTGCCCGAGCTACATTTGTGTATATATTATCAAAAATATTTGATTGGTTTCGGAAGTTTAACAAAGTCACTATTACTATTACTGTTATTATTATTGTTATCATTATTATTATTATTATTATTATTATTATTATTATTATTATTACATTATTATTGTATAAAGCTCTTATTATAATAGTTAGTGCGATATTGATGCATACTGGACTGTATTCATTCCAAGTTATCTCAAACAACCAACGACGGTATGAGATGGAGCGCGTATATAGAGGTGTTTCTCATTCATATTCCAAAAATGCGTTTACGGAACATGACTTTATTACAGGTCGTTGTTTTCAGCGTAAAATGCTCTTTAATTTTTGTCATTATAAAAATTAAAAAACTTTTGAAATTTAAGGACGGGGATATGCAATAAACAAATAAATAAATAAATTTTTTTATTATACTTATGAAGTACTCTTACAACTATTCAATTTTTACTTAAAACATTTTTTTCTATCTTTATAATTTTGACGATATTCAATCTGAAAGAAAAAAACTGATTTTTCAAGGGAGGATTTCACTCCCTTACCTTGCGACTCAGCACGTATAACAAAATACGTGTCTCCTATTTTTGTTCATAGAATAACATACTAAAAGCTCATTTAAGTCGGAAAGATTCACTTTGTTGTGTTCCCTTGTAAACAAACAATAATTACATGTACTCATGCTGTTACGTTTAGGCGAGGATTTTTAGTGGAGGGGAGGGGAGGCCAGGTAAATGAGATATTCCTTGTATTGGCGTCGCGATAAGTCTTATCTTCCGCTTAAAATTAACAATAATATAGGGAATTGCCTGTGTGAGCTTCGAATGTGAATCGCAAAAACAGATTATCAATATAATTTGTGAAAAATTTTTAAATAATTGAATGAAGATCACATATGAAGTATCATTAGTAAAAAGACTGTTCTCTCCGTAGTATTTAATTGACTGCTCAAACAATGAAGGAAATCATTGAATACAGAATAACAGTTTTAAATTAAAAGTTGGAATACGCAAACCACAATTTAGGAAACACGTTAGTTTAAATGCCTCGGCTTAGATTGAAATCAAATCGATAAATGACCATACTTCGTACACTGTCTTTTAGTAAGCATATGAGGCATGACCATAAATTCTACGCCACTTATGTTATGAGCGATTTATTGTTGTTATGCATGCATTGAACAATGTGGTATCAATAGCATTAGTCAAGAAGCCTGATACGTAAGTCTGAAAATTTTTTCCTTACGCTTAAAATTTGGATTGTCAAATTTGGCAAATTATTTTTAGCAACTGTGCTATTTGGCAATTATTTTTAGCCCTCATATCCCGTGTCCAATTCGAAGCGGGAATTTATAATGAGAGGACGCTGTCTGATCGAGCGAGCACCTTCGGAAATTATTGGAAGATTACCGCAATATACCACGACAGAGTTTTTTATGCCAAAATAACGCTAGCCCAAAATAACAAATAAAAGTTCTAACAACGTGAAGAGGTGGCCCGATGATAACAACGTAAATGAAAACGAGCGCCCCGCCATAACGTTCGCAAAAAAAACAACAAAAAAAGGAAGAGAAAAAAGGGAGAGAGAGAGAAAAGAGAACGTTTCGATTAAGTTTTTTTTTCTTTTTGAGTCTTTCTCAGTACATAAAAATTAATTACATAAAGAATGCGTAAAATAAAACATGATAATCGCTAGAAGTAATATAAAACATGATAATCGCTAGAAGTTAACAATAATAAAAAGAAAAAAGAAAAAAGAAATGCGATGCTTCACGATGATGCCGACAAAAAATAAGGACAGAAAGAAAATGCAAAATTTGGAGGTGTAAGTTTTTATGTAATAAACTCCCTTCTCCCTTTTTTTTCAGTCAAGTTATAGATTGATTATGTTCCTTAGAATTGTTTGTAAATTGGAAATTCTTCTTATTTCCGATCAGGTAAAATTTATCCAATGAAAAGTGATTACATTACTTTATATGTCAAAATAGTAATTGGAATATGAATACAAAACGGATGGTCTCGGACATAGCCGACGAAATCTAAGGTTAATACTCATAGTAACTTGCATTCGTCGATTTTAATTGTAATACATAATTATAACAAACGTGGTTTATAAATCAAAAAGAAGAGCATAAAATCACAGCACAAGATATTGTTTGTGATATTTAATAAATCACTACATTAATAAAAAATTTTTAGACGTTTCGGCCACAATCTGGCCATCTTCAGTAAAATAACAAATATCAGTAAAACGCAGAATTTATATAAATCTGACATTAAATTCAACCGTCAAAAATGTAAATATGTATAAACATATTCTTTCATCTTGTAAAGATACATCATAAAATGTGGTTGCAGCGCCAATTATCATATTACAAGTTATATAGAACAAGAATTTCCAGATTCTAAAAATTAAATTATATCTTCTAGTCAATATCTTCTAGTCAATTTTATGAGGATTAACAATTCGTTACCTGTATAGACAAAATCTAATTAATCTTAAGCACTTTCCTCACACAGATGGAAATTCGTCGTGACATTGTGTATTATTATTTGTCCATATCATCATATGTCACTATTTATATATTATCACTATTTATATGTATGTCAAAAGTTTAGATTATTCTAGAATTATTTTTAAGTGTGAGAGAGATCTTTCTTTAGAAAAGGCAGATAAACATCAAGCAAACCTTCAGTGTCTCTTTGCTTCTTAATACTACTTATTTGGCTGTTTATATATATCATTTCAGAAATTCTTCTTTTGAATAATGATTGTTCTATCAATCTTTCGTTCAGTGATATTTCCTCATCAGGACACAGTATTTCTTGCTCACCAGTTTTAGGTCTCTTAGTTGTGGTAACTGGTTGCAATGGTTCGATTTTCTGTGATGGCTGGGGAGGCAGTTACAAAAATCTAAGTAATTTCGCGCTTTGCCGAAAATGGAGAGAGAAAAAAGAAGAGAAGTATCTTAAGTTCGCGACTACTGTGACCTTTCAGTTCAAATGCGATGGGGGCTACTACTGTCTATTAATTTACGGTCGCGTAAAGCATAAGGCACAACTTGCGTCGTAAGAAAGGGGCTCGAGTGTAGAAAGGGAGACCTTATATAATTAGGCGCGGGTCGGCGCGGGATAAGGAGGAGACGCGCGTAGCGCGCGTTCTATAGAACCAAGTAGCACGTAATGGTCATGAAGTATTTTCTTAGATTTGTGGATCATAAAAATGTATAATGACTCACTTTAAATTCCTTCTTTATTTTGCGTTTATAGGGAACAATATTTAAGAAAATCAATTCTATGCTGCCTGGGTGGGATCGCTATACTTAATTAGTTCTTTGCTTAATTAATTATCACTATGTTTAGAATCCTAGGCGCTATTTGCTCCGCCGGAAATGTCTATCCTAAATCTAACGCATGGCTTTATTTTTATACAGATAGGCGTGTGAGATAGCGGGCGGCGACCACCTAGTTCAGCTAATTGTTAAACATAGTTAGTGTGATTTTACATCTCGTGCCCATAGCCTTGTATTCGACCACTAATTAATCGATAGAAATAAAATTTAGATCGTATTTTAGCGGTTTGAAACGGCTGTAGCCGCTGACGCAGTATTCTTCAGGCATCGTATGTCAAAATATCAGTTCGGGCTGTCTCGACGCGCGTGACGGAGAGATCGCTGCATCAGCATTCTGTTACTTAGCAAACCTTTTAGAACTACAACAAAGAGCTATGACTAAAATTATATCCTACGTTTCGCATAGGAAATAACACATCTACGTCTAAGCACACACAACAAGGGTCATGTGAAAAAGAAAGGAGAAAGAACAAGAAAGAGAAAAAAAAAGAAAAATAATAATAAGGAAAAAAAATAATTGGTCTCCCTGCTGTTGTGCCGTTACTATGAGGTGCTGCCTCTCAAGTAACTCGCTCGGCTATCGGGAACTCGTTCGCGGCTTGCTGTACGAGAGTACGGGGTAGCGAGAAAAGTGAGGACAAATTTTTGGACGATCGTCACAATACTATTAATCACGGAAAAATTTAGTAGGTTCAATAGTAAGGCCACAAAAGTTTCTTTTTACAGCACAAATAAGTTAAAAAACAAAGAAAAAAGAGGGCTACGAGCCAAAAATTATTATACGTAGGCTGCTGGAAAAGTTTCTGCAATTTAATACTTCCAGTGGCGCCAATATTCTGCTACTATCATATCCGTAAAATTAGACATTTTTAACCTATAATTCAGTTGACAGTTTGTACCCAAGCCAATTAGTTTTGTTTGCATAGTATTTTAAAAGAAGTTATTTTATGAGAAAATGGAAATTTCGCGTGAAAATTTTCGGGCAATGATTTTTTACGATTATAAATGTAATCTAACTCCGAAACAATGCATCGATTGACTTCATTTGGCTTTTGGGGATGAAGCATCATCTAATAGGATTGTTTATAATTGGTTTGCCGAATTCCAGCGTGGACGTACCTTTCTTTGTGACGAATTCCGTGAAGGTCGTCCATCTACGTCTGTTGTTATCACTAATGTTGATGCTGTGCATGAAATGATTGAGCGAGACCGGCATATGACATACCGCGAGATTCAGGCATCCTTAGGCATTGACATGAAAGCAATACATACGATTTTGTATGATCACTTGAGCGTACGGAAACTTTGCAGTCGTTGGATCCCACACAATTTGACCGAAGCTCAAAAACAGGCTCGTATTAAATGGAGCAAAGAAATATTCGAGAAATTCAACCGAGGTCGGTCAAATTTGGTCTACAACATCGTTACTGAGGACGAAACATGGATCTATTCGTATGAATCCGAAAGTAAACAACAATCCACTGTTTGGGTATTTCAAAATGAACCGAAACCAACAAAAGTTGTTCATTCACGCAGTGCTGCCAAGCAAATGATTGCTTGTTTCTTCAGTTATACCGGACTTTAGAGATGTGGCTTTAGAGGATCGAAGGACTGTAAATACTGATTGGTATACAACAATTTGTTTGCTAGAAGTCATAAATGAATTGCGTAGAACAAACCAAAATCGTCGCATCATCCTTCATCATAACAACGCCAGCTGTCACACAGCACGTCAAACCGTTGATTTTTTATCCAGTAAAAATGTCGAATTGATGACTCATTGTCCGTATTCACCTGATTTATCATCTAATGACTTCTTTTTGTTTCCAAACATTAAAAAGAAGATGCGTGGTGAGCGATTTGAGTCGCCTGAAGCAGCTGTTGAAACATTTCGTACACTGATTTCTGAGATTACAGCCTCAGAGTGAAAAAAATGCTTCGAAAATTGGTTCGAGCGTATGCAAAAATGTATCGATCTTAAAGGCGAATACTTCGAAAAACAATAAAGAATTTTAGTTATAAAGAACATTTACCGAATTTTACATGTTTTTTTTTTATATTGTTTGCAGAAACTTTTCCAGCAGCCTACGTATAAAATAAAACATGATAATATAGAACGTAAAAAAAAACAATAAAAAAACGTAAAAAAAAACAATAAAAAAAAAGAAATGTTTTAAGTTAAAAATTTAATATAGAAAGCTAGCAACGTTTCGATCGCGATCGGATCATTTTCAATGATAAAAACATACATAATCGTTACAGTCGGAAAAAAACAAAAACATAATAAATTATCTATTTCGCTCTCTAAAACAGATGCTGGTAACATGAAAATGAATATCGTAATGTTCACAATTGTAATGTATAACGGAAAAAGAACGTACTCATAATAATAGTCAGTCATTGAAATGCTTATAATGTCAATTTTAGTAAAAAGAATGAATGTCCTTTGCTTAAAATGGAGAACGCAAATATGAGTCTGATGCTGTAGAAAAATTATAATATAAGTGAAATTATAGCGCAAGATTGAAATAATATGACTGAATATAAATTATATTATAATATAACTAAAATATAGCACTAGATAACAATAGAAAAAAACAAGATAAACAATTAAAGACTAGCATACAAAACAATGTAATATATGAGATGATACAAAGCAAAATTAATGAAGGTTAAGATTGCAAAAAGTATATCTATATATTAACTGAACTTTATAATATAGTAACAGCTAAAAATAATATGCATAATATCTTTAATATAACATACCTTAAGTCAAAAATTAAAAATAAAAAAAGATTCAGATACAAATAGTACGTTAAAAATAGACAATGCGAAAAGAAATAAAACAATATCTTGTCTCCTCAGTATTCTGAGACATAATGGAATCACAAAATTGACATTTAAGAAGGAAGGAAAAGAAGTTGGAAAGTGGAGGAGAGTAAGAGGGGATAGAAATGTAGATGAAAACGTGGAAGGAATAATAAAGATATTTTTTATTTGATTATATTTTATAACATCAAGATTTTTAGAAAAATGATATCGAGAATCTGTTATTATAGTTATATGTTTTTATTCAAGTTTTATTGATTTTTTTATTCTTATATGCCCTTTACTTAAATTTATTTTTATTTGATAACAACTTTATATAATTTTATGTAAGAAAATAATAAACAAATAAAGTAAATAAAAATGTGTTTAATAAAAATATAATACTTGAAATACAACTTAATTCCTATGTATATAGCTTATTTAAAATATAAATATTAACGCATTTGTAAAAATATAATATAACCTCAATGTTAACACTTTTAAGCGAAATAAACATCACGCGCATGTAAGATTGCAAAGATAAATATTTCCGATGCATAATTTATGAATGTAGCACGATTATATGAACCAAGTCGATTTATCATCTGGAATTGAAAAATGGACGTATTAAGACTTAAACACAATAGGCACAAGCAACAAGGAATAACGAGTCGCCTAATCAGAGCTCTGATTGAACGGCTTGTTATTCCCTGTTGCCAATTGTCTGTGCCTATTGTAGGTTTAAGCCTTTACCCTCAGAAAAGTGGATGTATTACCCTCAGAGCTATGTAGTTTACATCTACTTTGTCAAGGGACAGTAGTGCGCGGTAGCATTTTGGTTACAGATTTTGAGTCGGCATCAGGTTTCCTCTCTCAGGTTTCTTTCTGGTATCACTTACAAAGATCTTATCAATTGTAAAATTGAGAAGAAAATTGCAGCACAAAGTGATAAGCGTACTGCTTTCGCAATCATCTAACTTAAACGGTATACCTCCATTATGGTTCTAAGAAGCTTGATTACCAGGTCCAATTAGAGGAGACCGAGTCACGTGATACAATATGCCACTCTCTACCTGTGAGGCTCTCTATATAGTGTAACAGAGATTCGCATAATGTCATATGATCGATATATTTCTCTGATTGCTGGAGTAATTCGTAGTAGCTGTCATATTGAATTTACTATCAATATACTCAACATCGATTCCTGTAGACTGCTATAGAATGAGGTTAATAAACTCATCCTTCAATGTTTTGTGAATATTTATTTATTATTTCATGCTTTGCATTAAATGTTGCATACCTTATGTACAGAATTTATATCTATTATCTACCATGCCAACAGCTATAATAGTGTTATTACTACAGCGATATGCGGCGTAATTCGTTGACATGATGATGATAGATATAAATTCTGTACATAAGGTATGCAAAATTTAATGCAAAGCATAAAATAATAGATAAATATTCACAAAACATTAAAAAATGAGTCTAGTTTACTAACCTCATTCCACAGCAGACAGGAGTCAATGTTGAGTATATTGATAGTAAATTCAATATAGCAGCTACTATGAATTACTCCAACCAATCAGAGAAAAGCGGAAAAGCAGAAGCTAATCGGAACTCACAGTAGTAGTTGGCATTTCGCTTGTCTGCTTCTGTCTTTTCGCGAGTTCTGATTGTCTTCCGCTTTGTTTTTTTGTCAAGGTATGAACCCGACCTTACACTATAGAGTCTCTAGTGCGATAACGGTATTTTGCACGAGTATCGTAGGATATCGCTCACTTGATTATCTGGATCACCGACGAGATACTATTAAAGATCATCGGCTCTGGGCAAATTTTCGTGACTATCAATGAGGCCCGGGGATAATTAAAAAACGATGACGTTACCGACAATTAATAAAAATTTATGATTATTAACATAAATATTTCGATGATACTAACTTAATGTTAAATTCGTGATTTTTTATTACATAAAAGATGTGTATATAAGTATGCACACTTTTAATGATGTAATATCTTATATATTGCCGAAAAATTACAATTTTTCCTCTGCAGTTATTATCTCTATTGATAATCAAACTCGGATGATATCATTAAAATCGCAGTTTTAAATAAAAATCGAGTATTATTAAGTTTTAAACATATGTGCATGTCTACAAAACTAATAAATTATGAAATTAGTACTGCTTGTTTATTACTCTTAATCGCTTAAATTTTAACAGGTACGCGAATTTCCATAAGCACCAAGGGGCTTTAATGGTATCTCGTCGATGTCTGGGTATTGGCGTATCTATGCCGGTCGTCGGTAGTACACATTCGCTCAGCACCTGTTGCGTCCAATTGGCGCGACGTGCGCTAAATTTCAAATGTTTTGCCGCACGACGATGTCTGATGGTGTAACGTATGATATGCAACATGCTTTTTCGTTTTCATTGTTGTTTGATTCGAGTTGCAAAGTGTTTATGATTGTTGGCGGAGGATTCACATCACAATTGTCGACTCTTGTGTTTCTCAACAGAAACATAGAATAATATGGCTACGTTAGTTAACTTGGAAAGATTTTTACATGAACGTTTATTTTTACGTTTCTATATCGCAATTATCTCGTTTTCTAAATAATAATAAAGTACTAACAATATATTGGCAGATTAGCAGCAAATTCGACCTTCCCACTATAGATTTATGACAACCTGTCTAAGCAGGAACTATAAATTTTACCTGATTTCTGCTGCCAATTTGCTGATACGGCATGTCAACAAGCTTTGTCATATTTCTGACTTGCCAGTTTGCTGTTATTATTAGATGTTATAAAGAGCTTTCCAACAAGATACAAATTCACACAAGAATCATCCTATCTTTGTTCAATAATCGAGAGAAAAAAAAACAGACAGAATGACTCTTGTGTCGATTTGTGCCTCTACTGAAAAGTTCCCAATTGATTCTGCTTGAAAATGTTGCCTTTATGCTATCAGAATTAGTAGTATATGCTTCTCAAAATCTGTTTTTGCTGACTTCGTTATTTGGGTTGCAGCCTGGATGATTCATTTTCCAAAACAGATGCGACAGATTCACAGGATGAGCGAGCGATCGTAGAGCTATTGCGATTCCTGGAGATGCGTATCCAAAGGAAAGATTTGTTGCAAGAAGATGTGAGCGAGAAACGTATGAATGATTCTTAATGTCTATCTTTCAACATGCAATTATTATTCATATAATTTCTTTCCGCGGTGTAATTTCTCAAAGTTGAGTTTTTCCAGAAAATCATTTCAGAAATATGTTGGTGAAACTGGAACATGAAAACACATGCTTAAGACATGACAATAACGAACAGAAAAAGATAGTGAGTTTTGTGATGGCAACAGATGTAATTGAAGGGCTTGGTATATAAAAACCGATCTGCTTAACTTTTCTTTGATAAAAATTTCGAATGAAGTAAACATTCCGTGCACGTTTTTTGGTATAAGAAACAGTGAACAAACAGCTGTAAAATGACATAGACAATTCTAAAAATTAAAATCATCAAAAATATAGTAATGGAAAAGTAATATAAAAATTGTAATCCCCCTCCCTCCCCTCCCTCCATTAGTTTTTAAGAAATGATAACAAGTTACTTTTTTGAATTGAAAATAAGTAACAAGTTACTTTCAGAATTCTGTTTTTTGTGAATATATAGAACTAGCCAATTTTCACAATTGAAGTTTGATGTTAAAACCAGTCAGCTTGATTTTCTTTTGTCAAAAATTTTGAGTGAACATACCAAACATTCGCGTTTTTTTAATATAAGAAACAGAACCGACACCTGCAAAGTGACATAGACAATTCTAAAAATTATAAAAAAAGATTGTACAAATATGGTGAAAAGATACAAAAGTTACAACAATTCAAGCCTTTCAATTATGTCGCGTATTCTATTTTCTTAATATTTTTTTAGTAATATCTTTGCGACAAATAATATCTTTCAGATCTTCACATTAGAAAGCCGCATCTGTAAATTACAAAACCACATCGATAGCTTGTTATATAAATTGAATAATGCGTGTGATGCTATGAGGAACGTACAGCAAGAAGTAAGCATATTTTTGCAATGTAACGATGTGTGCATTATGATTTCTTCTTATACGTTAATGCAATTTTGTACAGTTGAGGGACAGAGATAGGCAACTCCAACAATATACATTAGACAAGCAAAAATTAATACAGAGGTGCAACATTACGATACAAGCGGAGATTAATAGAATGACCAAGGAAATGCAGATAAAATTACAGGAACAGCGTGAGCAGCTGACGGTATTTTAGAGTTTATAGTTACAAATCAATGTCAGTTATCATTTTTCTTTTTCAATACATCTCTCTTTTCTGAGACAACCTTTAACGAGTCGTACATTAAAATCTGAATCGCTTTTAGAGCTGTATTAAAAAGAAGGACGACAAATTGAAATTGGTGAGACAAATATTAACTTCAGCTCGTGAGGATGCATGCGATGTCATCTTGATGCCACCGATAACTTCGAGAATAGAGACTACAAAAAAAGCAACTTCGATAATACCCAAGAAAGAACTTTCCTTGGTGATGCCAGTTAATCTTCAAACTTCCAAAAGTTCTTGTAGACAAATGCGCCAGACATTTTCTCGTGCAATTTCCAATGATATCTATGAAAAAACTACAAAAGAACCAAATCCATCGTTATCCAAAGAAAAATCTTCCACAATGACATTTATGGATTCTCAGATTTCCAGCTCTCGTGATCGGATTCACCAGATACCCTGTCACATAAGAACTGATTCTGACAATGTCCAAAGAAAGACCACAAAAGAAACAATTTTGACAGGCGCAGAATCTTCCATGCTTTCGGATTCGAAAACCAAGATCATAGACAAATCGAACTCAATAACGCCCATTGATTCTTCGTCTACGATTGCGTCGACCAATACAACAATTATTACTAAAATTAATTTTAATAAAAAGGTAAAGAGAGTTGCACACGTAGATTTGAGTAAGAACCATTAATTTGTATGCTTCGACATGTTATGTTTCTTCGACCAGTGTACGTACATGTATATTAGCTGATTTTTCTTTATATGTGTATTCAGAATAAGATCCCAGTAGTAAACCCACGAATGCAAAATGCAGATAGATGGATAAATCATCGTCCTGCCAGGATAGTTCCAACCGGTACAATTTTACAACCACGAACACAGCCTCATAAGCGAACCATTCGAAAGTTGACAAATCCAAAAGATTTTATGGCCAGATCTTCCAAATACTGCCTTCGTTCGCTGGAACAAGACGCGGATGGTGAACTTGAGACCAAATTGTATAAAGTAAGGTTTGTTATAACGTTATTTTGAAAAATGTATTGTATATCATTGCACATTGCAGGCCGATGTATTGCCGACTTGTGAATTTAACGATATAGAATGCTTGAAACAGATATCTCCAACCATTGCAAAACGTAATGGACAGAAAATTGGAAAATAATCCGGTAAATACATAAATTTTGTGTAAACTACCAAAAAAATCTTCGTAAGTCCTAAGATAACTTTGTAAGATAGTTACAGAGTTGTTAGTCTTTTCTTATTTATTTCTTGTTATTTATTTAACAGATATATTTGAGAGAGTATACTATTTAATTTCTTGTTTTTCGTATAGATACTTTAGAATTTGCGCAATCTTTTTTTAAATAAAAAGCTAAATATTCCGTTATCAAAAATAGTAATAATTTATTTTTCTCTTATTCTTAAGTGTCTCATAAAATAATGCCTAATTAATTCCGAAGTATCCATACATCGTAATATATAAGCTGGAAAACGGACTCTGTATCTATGATTGAGATGGTGAATTGAATAGAAAAAAAGAAAAGAATGCAATGTTATTTTACACATGTAATAAAGCTACACAAACGACTTTGTGTGCCGATTAATCTCAATTTATTTGAATGTGAACAAGGATTTATCACTGCCACACACGCATGCTAACGGATAAATGTCCTTCATTTATATACACACGCGCGCGCGCGCGCGCGCGTGTGTGTGTGTGTGTGAGTATGTGTACGCGCGCGCGTGTGCGTGCGTGCGTGCGTGCGTGCGTGTATGAAAAAACACTGCGTTTAAAAGATTCCAACAAAGATTCGTTGGTTGAAGCAAATTTTTAATCATACTATCTTAACGATTGACAATCACGCAGAAACTAATTGTATTTTCAAAACCTAAAGTTCTATAACAAAGATACAGCAGCAGATACCCTCTCCTCTCATCTATCGCATCCCGACGCGATTAAACTGTAAAATATATAAAATTATAGAAATATCAAGACTAGATGAATATATTAATCATTAGAGTGATTAGTCATTATATTCTGATCGGCTTTCTAACAAATTATACATGTATTTTATATATACATACATATACATGTGTGTGTGTGTGTGTGTGTGTGTGTTTTGTGTGTTGTGTGTATATAAAAGTGTATTAGATATCATTTAAAGATATTGTCTTACGTAACGCAGTGCACATTCTCCTTTCTTCATAATACAGTACAAATTGTTCAACAATTACGTTCAATTTTCGTCAAATATTTCCTTATTAAATAAAACAAATTTACAGAATAGAACTGGAAACTTAGGATTTATGCGAAATCCTTTCGATAAATGATAATATATAAGGATCTGCAAGTGCCTATCTTCGGAAGAATAGTATATCTTTTTCTGAGTATTCTTTAGTGAAATGAAAGACATGATAATAAGTTGCCAACTCAAGTGTTGTGACGAGCATCAAAGATAGATATGTATTATCTAAATAATACCGTGTCAATCTCCATAGATATTGTATATTTTATGAAATAACTGAACTATCGATCTGCGATAATCGAACCAAACTAAATATAACATTTACAAAGTGTATTTTATTTTATAACGACTTGTATATGCATATATACATGTATGTGGTGTGTGTGCGCGCGCGCGCGTGTGTGTGTGTGTGTATGCGCGCGCGTGCGTGCGTGTACATTGCCTTCGATACTGTGAAGTATATACTGTTATCATAATTTAGCGAAATAACGGACAGTCGTATAATAGTTTCATCGCTACTAAAATTATATTTTATATGATAAAATATGATTAGGCGCATATCCAGGCAGCTCTATACTTGACAAGCGCCACAATGCTTGATTGAAATTTACTGCAACGATAACACATCAAGTTAGATACCTTTCTGTAGCATATAATATGACTCATGTCCGTTTATTAATCCGCTATAAAAAAAACTGCTAATATAATTTAGGTATTATTACTACTGATATCAGTAGATAAGATTTTGTGCGACTTCTTTTTATCTCAATCCATAGATAATATTGCCTATGCCCAATTGGTGTTACATTCCAATGCTATTAATTTTCTGCCGCAGACAATTTATCGAATGATATAAGATCGTTGATATAACTATCGTTTTCATTGATGAAAAAAAACATACGCAATAAAACGAATGGGCGACAGAAAAAAAAGAGGAGGCGTCGTTTTTCTATTTCATGACAATTCTCACGTTTGCAAGTGTGCAAGTATAACACTATGTACAATTGAAAATTCTATCACGGAGAAAAAAAAATTTCAAGCGATAAATTTGAGATCACACTTCTTCACGTGAAGACTGACTAAACAGAGCAACGTAGACATGAAGTAATAATCGAGAATAAAAATCTCTTACCGTAAAATACATATAATAAACAATATCGGCGAAGAACGTGTTCACTTAAAAGCTCATGAAACGAACGATTCAATCGTATATGAACCGCAAGTGAAAGTGCTAAAGAAGATAACCAGTATCGAAAAGCAAATCGAACGGAGACTGCAACAATTTAACTTCCAGAACTGTTTTCCACCCTCTCTTTCGGTTTGCAATTTCGATTTCACTCCGACCATACACAGTAAACGATAATATCGTCGTAAATTCATTATTTTATGCACAACGATTAGTAATACTTTTTACTCTATGGCTTTGCTCATGAACTCTATGAATCGTTTGCCATATTGTTCTGGATCACAGGTAGATATACCGTCAACGTTAGCACCGTATTTGACGGTCTTTGCCGCTTTCGCCGCTTGTTTACGTACGCCATAATGCGTCAGCACGTCTATTATGGCCAAAAAATAAATCTCCTTCGTGGGAGCACCTACAAAAATATATGTGGTGAGAATTTTATACACACGCGCATGCACGCACGCGCACGCGCGCGCGCGCGCGCACACACACACACACACACACACACACAGAGTGTCCCATAATTCGTGACCGAAATTTTAATAACATATTTCTGACTTAAAAATAAGACAAAAATCCTAATACCAATATTAATGTCGAAACTATAATAGTTTTCAAATTAATAGCGATTAAAATTAACTAATCACAGAGCTGACATTTCACGTGCTCAAGAACGATACATCACACAAGTGATTATTCGTATGTATGTGATATTCTGTTCACCTCATGCGAGATTGGAAGTAATAACGTATACAATAAATATTGAAATACTTCACTAATCATGTTTAAACTTAGAAAATAATTATATATGCAACATACATAACATAAAAATATTACAGGATATTAAAAATAATAAGTATGTATAACGAATTAATTTAAAAATTATTATAGTCTTGACATTTTGGTATTAGGATTTTTGTTTTATTTTTAAATCAGAAATGTGTTATTAAAATTTCGATCACGAATTGTGGGACACCCTATATATATTCACTTTAATGCATGATTGTCAATTTATCTGGAGAAAGTACCTTCTTTACTAGGAATAGCGTAAATATCTAGCTCAGGTATTATCGCATCTTCGTACTGTAAACTGGTGTCACGCATTAACGCTGCATGCGGTGATTCGGGAGGTGTTGCCATATTGGTAACCGTGTGACCGACGCCACTCCAACTCCATAAGCGGCTACAAACAAATGAGTGATATCAATGAATTAATCAAATGGAAATTGAACTAGTTTTCGTTCCAAAAGAAGAGGAAAAATATCCACTCACTCTGCCAATGGACCTCGAGACTCCAATCCGCTACCTGACTCGCTGTCGTCCTCTTCTTCATGATTGTCCTCATCATCCTCTCTTTCTGCACGTTCTCTGCTCTCTTGCTCGGCGCGCGCACAATCATGTAAGCCAAGTAGCAAGGAGTAATCCATCAAATGTAATCTTGTTAAGAACTATATGGAGACAAATTATCATTTTGGGTACTTCGAAGTCTTTCACAAATTTGAAGCCAATTTTTATCTCGATAAATAATTCAAGATAACTCTTAAAATATTTTTCATGATAGTACAAAATCTTGTGTGATCAAAGTTTATATTCTTATAATACTTACATCTACGTCAGCGGTTAATGTTTCTATTAGTTTAGTTTTGGCTTCTTCTCCGATATAAATCTTCATACCCTCTTTAACGAAATCGTTATCCTTGTAGGTAGGAAGATCCTTCTCCTTTTCTTTATCTGACGCTTCTCGGTCTACCGTCGAGCCTTTTAGGTCGAATTTCTTGTGCGTCGTCAGATGATTCGAAAATACATTCCTTATGGCAACTACGTAGTACTCGACGCCATCAACAGTCAATCGGTACATTCCCAGGTATTGCGGTAATAGTGTCTTTCCATGTCGTTCAACAATGTACTGCAATGCAATGTCCGCGCGTGTAGTCTTGAATCTTCATGACATTACTTCCGATTATACTTACGGGATGATAATGTTTCAAGAACGAATGCATCCTCTCCACTTCCTCGCTCGTGAGGGTTTTAATTATAAACAGTTTGTCGTAAGATTGATAAAATTTTGCACCACTCTTCCCAGATGAATCGTCAAGTACTGGTTGGGATCTGGAAAAAGAAATGCGCAAACCGCATCTTGGATATACATGTGGATGTGCATTTGTAAAAGATCAAACAATAGTTCAATTCAAATGACCGTTGGCATGAGGCATAATCTTAAATATAAATGATGAATCATTATCAACAGCAGTATATTAGATAATCGATGGGTTTTTGAAGCCGAATATCTGGCTGGTATAAAGCGACTTGATTTATGTTGGAGTCATCATTAATTACATTAATGCGAGAATATTAATTAACAATTATAAATTAAAATTAAAATATTGATTTCTCATTTTCTTTAATGTTCCCTTTTCACACTATTATTATAATCAATAGGATGATATGACTGTTATCATTATTTTCATCATCATCACCGTTGATAAAGCACTCAATTTGTTAATATCTTGGTTAACTCATCAAGCGATATTTTTATGATTTCGACTAAAACATCCTCTCACCATGCTTTAAATCGGAAAAGCTTTCAATGGTAGCTAATTCCGAGTTTTAAATCACCATGTTTAAATCAAGCAATCATTGAGATATGTATATTAATGAATTATTATGCTTAGTCATGTCGGTTCTCGGTCCTTGGTAGGTCTTTAACTTTGTTAGAAACAACGAAAACGCACAGCATAGCAAAATCAAGTTTCGCTAACCTCAGGCGTTTCGGTTTAAGACTGCAGGTACGCAGCGGTTTGTTTAGAATAGAATTGTGCGAGGAGGCAGAAGAAGGAGAGGAAAGGGTAATCGACGGGACGGTAGCGGCGCGCTGAACCAATTGACGAGTTCTTCTGCCTATTCCATCGACCAAATCCGTTTGTTGCTTTGCTCGCGAAGGATTAAACACCCGACATCTACCACATCAAAATTCTTATATTACAAAGCCATTTCAGTAACCAGTCCATCCCTAATTCACTTGCGACGAACAATATCATTGTGCAACCATGAAAGCGAGTTTTCAACTTTATACAGTAACAGTGCATTTGTTGTGTATTGTACAGTGTTATATTGGATACATCAAAATTTAGTGGGAATAATCAACACAAAGATATTACCTTGTCATTGACTCCTTGTAATCCAAATCATCTATTCCAAACCTTTCTCGTAAATTCCTAAAGACTAACGGACAATATTCTTTGATTTTGAAGTGGGAGGGCATATTCTCTCTGCACAAAAAAAAAGAACAGATTGCGTAAGCAAGTATCTGCAATATTACATAAGTATTATTGTATGGCTCTATTAGTATAAACAAATCTAAAATTAAAAACAGTTGTCAGTATATCAGCTCAGTACCGAGTGTTTCATACACATGTGTGTACACATTGAGAGTATTAACATATGTCTACATATGTATATATGTAAAGAAGAGGCAATACATTATATATGCCTAAATACATTTCTAAGATTATCTCGTATATGTATAGAGTTGCTTGAATATATTTAGAAACAGTATGGACTTGTATGTTCACAATTAGTATGGATATATTACATGTGGACCAAGATATAAGATCGTTCTCTTATTTAAAAAATGATAACTTTTTGAGTTGTTACCATGAATGAGTTAAGTAAACCCTATCAATCATTGAAAGTAAAACTAATTTCATAAAGTATTATCAAAATTGACACCATTCAAAAAATGTTTTTCAAGAGTTGTGAAATGAAAATGACAAAAATATGACTTTGATCATATTAGGAGTATATTATTCTTTTGATCAATATTATTTGACTAGTAATTAGTAATTTTCTGTCAAGTTAAGAAATAGTTTTTTTCTCTTATCTGGAAAATTTCATTTTTTTAGTCGTGTTACTTTTGAAGAAACTTTTGATAAAACATGAAGAAATCAACAAGAGAAAGAATCAATATTACATGCAATTGTATGACACACAAAGACACACAATATGAAAAGAGAGAAAAGATAAACTTACTTGTTGAAAAGATGATTATCTACTTTCAACTTGCTGTAAGCTCTAAAATCATCTGGCAAGAGCATTACTGGAATGTTAACGTGACTAAGTTCGTTTATCTGTAATACAGCAGACACAACAATTATATGACTTATCTCATGAAACGTTAATTATTAATTAATTAAAGTTCATTGGTCAAGTTCAACTGATTTATTATCAGGCAACGAAAAATACCAGAGTAAGTTTGAAGGAAGCTCAACACTTGGCCAAGTATCTATGTATAAGTATGTGATGTGGAATTAAAAAGCAATTGACACAATTATACGACACAGTTTATCAAGCGATTCGACGCCATATACTTATTATGTTGTTCCATTCGAGCCTGTTCTACAATAGGGTTGTAAGCCGTAAACCATAAAAAATTAGTACTTGATTCTTTTTATCATATTCAACTGCGATTAGCCAATTTCTTACGGTTTACGACTTACGGTTTGCGAACCTATTGTAGCACAGGCATTAACGGATGACGTCGCAAAGATCCGCGGCGGGCGGGAGAATACGCGGACGCGCAATGAAAATAGAAAAGTGACGATGACGATGACGATGACGATGACGATGACGATGACGAAGACGAAGACGAATAATGACGTTTGTCGAACGGCGAAAAACATCAACACGCGACATTGAAGCGCACGCGGTGCGAATTGCGCGCTCTCTTACCGTGTGATTGACGCCCCACATAAACACACTGAGCAGGGGCTCGTTCGCGCGGAACAGCTTAACCTTCTGGTGCTTCACCCGGAAGTGCTTCTTCTTTAGCTTGCTGAGCCCACTGGACATTTGCGGCGCGCCCGACATGCTTGTTGTCCGGACTGTCAACTGTGCACTCAAATCTAAACGTCGATGTCACCGTCAAGGCAAGACTCCCGAACGGGGATCTCCTCGCGCTCTTCTCACCCTCGGCACCTGGGCGATCCACCCTTCTTGATTCGGGGAAAAACGGAGAGGGATAGGACAAAACGCGAGGGGACTTTCTCTTGCCTCTCTGCTGCTTCGTTTACATCGTAAAATTTACCACGTCTGCAAACGGGACGGAAACACCGCTCCGCATGAGGGTACCGAGGGCATCGAGCATCGAGTTGCAGCGGAGCAGGGCGGGGCGGGGCGGGGCGGGATGGTAAAAAGATCGGTGCTTTCCTTACGAACTGACGGCGGAACGATGGCACACGCCCATGAACCTCGAAGCCCGCGGATTCTCGTGACACTATCTTGTACGACGCACGACGACAAATCACTAAAATCACACAACGGACGGATGAGTGAACGAACGTCGCATACACACTGATGCACGCAACACGATTCAGCACGAACCCACTGAATCACACCACCAGGGGCCAGGGGCACGGGGCAGGGGATACAATTGCACTAAATTGTACAAACTCCTCTCTTGTAGAAGTGGGGGACAGTCGACAGGACCCCTGGCGCTATCTAGGATTGTACCGGAAATACGGAACTAAAAGAGATCGCGTGCCCAGTAGTGGGGATATTCCAACCTATGCGTGCATATTCATACGAATACATTAGATTACTCGTTTCTGAGCGATGTATTTACCAGTGTTTACTATCCATATAGCACAGAAAGATTGCAAAATGATTGCAGATATATGTCTCATTGCAAGTCTCGTTGTAATATTGCAAATAGATTGCGCAATGTATTTGCATCAATGCCTGCGTTCAATAGACTCAACAGTTGAATGAACAGTTGAACGTTCGCTACTATTGATGTATACTTCCAGATCTAAAATGTTAATTGGATGATCTAAAAGAATATACCAATAGCAGCAAGCACCCACGGATCCACTACGAAACAGTTGTGTCTATTGGACGCGACCATTGGCTGAGTTTAGCGGACTCAACAGTTGAGTGAGCGCTCGCTGTTATTGGCTGCGTTCAGCAGAATATTTATTTTGCAACTTGGAAGTTTTTGTTTGCGCTTTTCTGATTGGGTTAGATCAAGAGGAATAGTCCTATCTCAGCAGAGAATCATGTAACGGTTGCAAAACTGTTGTGTTCTGCTGAACGCAGCCATTGATGTATTCTTTCAGCCTATCCAATCAGAATTTTAGATCTAGAAGAATATACCAATGGGTGCATTCAGTACTATGACCGCTCACTAAGCGCTCAGTGAACTCTTATACCTGTTTGGTCTATATTTTTTGATCTAATGGAATATACCAATTAGATGCAAGAGCTCATTGAGCGGATGTGCTTCTGAATGTACCCATTGGCTACGTTCAGCAGAGAAAACTAATCAGTTAGCGCTTAGTGATTCTTTAATACGATTGATTGCTACACTTAGATTTAGCAAAGAACTAAAGGCAAAAATCAATCATATTAAAAAATCATTAAGCGCTAACTGAACTTAATTTTCTCTGCTGAACGCAGCCATTGTAATAGCATCATAAAAATGTCTGCCTTCAATAAGATTGCGCTATAATGATTGCGCTGTAATGTGTGCAACGTTACGTAGTAATGTTGCAGCACAATGTATTTGCAACTATTATTAAAAATAGTCCTTTTATTATTACTGAATATAATTTGAAATATAATTTGTGATATAAATAAAAAAATGCAGAAAAAGAACTAATCTATACATATATATTATATTATAATCTAATATATACATATATATTATATTATAATTATTATATTTTATACTTAATTGCAAATTTTATATGCAGATATACAAGGTGGCATGAATATACGGCCCTACTCGTCCCGAGCAGGTAGAGTGGACTAAACTGAGTAGAAAAATAACATTCAAAACATCAT
>JAANIC010000747.1:435649-501065 GCA_017607545.1 Acromyrmex charruanus | reverse complement strand
TTTCTGTGTATTCTAAAGTACAAATTCACCAAACACAATTAGAATAGCATTTTTTTTAGCATATGCTTGCCGTTTCCAATTTTCAATTCAGTTCAAATTTTCTGTATTAAAATGTACCTAGAATAATATACAATATACATCATTTAATAATTTATTTATATTGAAAAGTTACAAAAGCAAATTCTTGCTAATCTCACATAATCTGAATTATTAGAAGAGTCCAGTCTTATTGTTCTATGTTTTTAACCCAAATTTTTTGTCTTTTTGAATCTCAAGGAAAACGACACATCTTAAAAGCCTTTTTGGCAGAGTTTGTACAATAATCTGCAACACAGCCAGGCATTGTATCAACAAACAAATAGATTAAGTTATAATGACTACACATAAAATTCACGTTTTTATTTCAGTAATTACGTTCAGTGGACTCAACAGTTGAGTGAGCGCTCGCTGCTATTGGTGTATTCTTTTAGATCATCCAATCAACATTTTAGATTTGGCTGTGTTGCAGATTATTGCACAAACTCTTATTGCCAAAAAGGGTTTTAAGATGTGTCATTTTCCTTAAGATCCAAAAAGACAAAAAATTTGGGAAAAACACTAAAAACACAGGACAATAAGACTGAACTCCTCTAATAATTCAGATTATGTGAGATTAGCAAGAATTTGCTTTTGTCGAATTTGCGCTGAACGCAGCTATTAAAAGAATATATAATTCCACTGCAATCCATTCGCCACCACCTCTCTTTTTTCTCAATGGGTAAGTTTTTTAATTCATCGATTGATCAATCGCATTATGAACAAATGCAGCTTTTACGGAATAAAATTACATTTGCGCACAGTGCGATTGATCAATCAATGAATTAAAAAATTCGCCCAATTTAATAACTCAAACATCGACATATAGTACTGAACGGACCATTAGAGGCTATTCCAAAATTGATTGCCAATGCTGCAAGTTTATCGTCATAAAAACATGCTACCAATAGCGTTCCAATTTTAGTAAGCATGCAATTGGTGCGAATACGCATCTTTCTTCCTAACAATCCTGACGAAGCTTAATCACAGACAAAATTGCCTTTGTGAAGTTAAGTTACGTTCGTAACACTTTTTCCTACAGCATACTCATTATGCACAGGAATACTAAGAGTAAATAGAGACTTAAGTAAGTTGTAGACATAAGTAACGCACAAGCTTTGGCGTATGACATACGAAATGTCGCCTCGGTCGCAAGCTAATTTGCTTAATTTAATTGATATTTCGTTATTTTAATACGACTAAAGCAGCAATGTGCATAATTTGTGCAAATATCTTACCTATAACATTTTGATTTGAATTTATTAAAAAATACTGAATTATAAGAGATATATTTTGTTACCAAAATTCTATTGCGTTCCGGCGCATGGGACGGGTAGAGAAAATTTTTACGGAACGGAATAGCAATGTTCAACTGAATTGATTGAATCTAAAAATTGAAACGAATATTCAGAAACTTTTTTTGTATCCATTAACAACGATGGATGAAAAAGTACTGTTATTACTAAAATTAACTGTTATTGTTAAAATTATTGCGAAAGGCAAGAAATGTACCAAGTTAGCGTGCTATTCCAATATTTAAGAGTATGCGAAAATTTTATTTCACTTATAATAACAGAAGTTTTATTGCAATGACAGAAATATAAGAAAACGAAAATTCTGGATACAGTCAATGTGTTTACACAAAGAATGAGGCATCTCCAAGACGCAAGTGACAATTTAATCCTTGAAATGCAAACAATCGATGGTGAGAAATTCTTCAATTACTTCAGAATGATATCGGAATTATTTAAAGAATTGCTGGCATTATAGATGAACTACGTATATATAAAACAAGAATATGTTGTATTGAAAAATAAGAATTATTATTAATTTTCTTCTTCAAAATTATCAAATTCTCAACCATCAACAATAGTTGGATCGACATAGCCTGCAATCGATATGATATTCCGATATGAGATTCCGTATCGTCTCTATATCGTTCTGGCCATGAATCCGATAGTTCTGATATAGTACAGAAACTTCTTTTGGAATGGGATACTAGTGAACTCATTTCTAATAAGAAATCCATTCCGACGTTCCGATTCCATGTATATGGAATGGTACCCTGAATAGAATCTCCTTAGGCCGGAATCAGAAATACGCATTGAAGAAATGAGGACAAAGAAGTTTTGGCTCCTTTTGTTCTGATTGATCAAACTTCAATCTTTTAATCTTCAATTTCATTCTTCAATGCATAGTCTGATTCCGAACTTAGGGAATATTCCAAACCGGATTAGCTTAGCTTATTTTTTCCTTTAGATGTTAGCAGTTCCATCACTAAACCAAGAAGTGTTTCAAACCCATTAGCCATCAAACTCAGCTACTGGCTTCTATTGGTTACAAGTTATGACAGCCGACGAGTTCGGAACTACTTAGTTTAATTACGGAACAACCATCTAGGGGTTAAAGAAGAACAACCATCTAGGGGTACAAATAAGCTAAGCTAACTCGGAATACACCCATCATAGTCTATCTCTCTACGCAGTAGCCACAGTAGAAAATAACAAAATTAGTAACGTCTTTATCACTGAACTATATACACTTGAATAGGCATCTCCGCTATAAAGTATAAAAAATCGTGACACTAATTGATCAGCGCCATTTTAATTTGGTCAATATAAGAGCGAATCAGAAATTTTCAGATGCTCATGCGCACTTACGTTTAGTGTTCTTTAATGAGACGCATATGTCAGCAAGATCATCATGTGTGTGGGATTATATTTGAAAGATTACTTTGAAAAATTATAAAATCGCGTGACTGTAAAATGTGCAAAGCACGAAGTACTGTGTGCCTGAGTATACAGAAAAGTATAAAAGACTTTATTTCATAGATTAGAATTTTTGTATTAAATATAGAATTTTATTTCATAGATAAGAATTTTTGTATTAAGTGTATCAATTCCTGCACATATGTTAACGATAGGATATGAAAAGTGTTATTAATATTATTTTATTGAGTGTACTAATAAAATTGAAGTAACATCATTTTTATTTACGTACCATTCATGTCCATATAGATTTCCGTACATCATTATTACATCGATCGATACATTGATCGCAGCGCACGCGCGAACGCTTCTGATTCGCTCAAATATTGTCTCAACTAAAATGGTGGTTGATCAATTGTGACCACGAATTTTCCTCAATGCCCATTCCAATGTACTGAACTATATATATACACTGTATCGATCGATGTACTATCGATGTATGGAAATCTATAGGTCTGTTTTTTATTGCTGCACTCGGAACCAATGCAATAAGTTAAATTGAAACAAACGTATATTTGCTTCACTTCAACTTATTGCACTATGTGTACCAGTTCAGAAAGTGCAGCAATAAAAAAAACAGACTTTGTATGAACATAATGGTATATAAACAAAAATAATGTCACTTCAATTTTATTAGTACATTCAATAAAATAACTTTAATAACATTTCATATCCTAGTTCGTTAACACATATGCAGGAATTGATACATTTAATACAAAAATTCTTATCTATGAAATGAAATGCCCTTTTTACTTCTTTGCCTACACCCAGGTACACAGCACTTCACGTTGACTGTTTTTTAAATATTATCAATGACTATTAAATTTTATTATTGATAATAAGTTAGACATTCTTATCGATGAATTTAAATTCTGGATGAAGAAATTGCAATTTTGCAACTTTAAAATTCATTTACTTTTTTTATGTTCCAAGTTTTCTTTTTTTAAATTTATATAATTCTCCGTAAATGCTTTAAAAATAGTGTTAAATTTAGATATAGTTTTTGTTGACTCATTGTTATTTTGCAACAATTTTTCCGTTAATACTGATAATGGTTTTGCTCTGGAATTGAAATATTTTCTTTTTAAAGTTTTCGTGGAAACGCTATTAGGAATTTTTCTTATCTCTTTATTCGAAATTGTTTAGATATTTTAGGACTTTTTCTTGAGACGTTCGCATCTAACACATTGTGCACACTCTCATCGATTAGTACTATGCTATCTACAAAATCAGATGTCAATACATCATTTTCATTGATATGGATTAATTCTATATTATTTATAGTACCAATATTTTCCATATTAGCCGCATCAGTATTTGCGTTGGATGAAAGTTCCAATCCCTCGTATTGTGTAACATCAGTGTTTTCAGTAACAATTTTACCTCATACAAATAATGCACATTCTTCAAGTTTACTCAAATATGTGTATATTTGATTGAGCCACAGAACCTGTTTGAGATCTGTATTCACATTTTTTTCTGTACTTTGCACGAGTAGCATATTTCCAATCAGTAAATCTCTGCAATGTGAAAGATATTATAATCAGTAATTATTAAGAAATAAAAGCTAATAAAAACATTCAACATAAAAACTCTTAAAACAATATAAAATAAAATTGTGAATACTTTATATATGAAAGTATTCTATATATTGTGAATACTCTATATATTACATACTTTTGCCATTCATCAGGTGTTAAATATGGACCAGCACCCATTGCATTAAGTTTATTCGATAATTCTTCTCACTTTTGAGAAATATAATTTTCACCTAAAGTAAGATAGTCTATTGTTTCGCTTCTGAAGGCATAATATTTTTCCAAAAATGACAAATAGAGTTCATATTGTTCTTTTGATATATTTTGATGTATTCTTTTTCATTTTTTCCCTTTTTCTTTCTGTCCGATGTTATCGCACGCGCGCGCGCGAGAACTGTGAATAATATAACTTAAAGTTAAGTTATATTATGAAGAATATCTCAATGAAGTCAAAAATGTGAGAAAAGTATTTTATAATTACACATAAAACTTAATAATTGATATATATACCTCATTTTTTAACTGAAATATTTTTCACATTAAATATTTTGATAATTTTTTTACTCTCACGACTAAATTTATGCATGATCTATAATGGCAGTAGCAATAGTGGATGAGATTGTAAGAGATAACAAATTATCCAACCACAGTTGAATGTGAGAAGAATAATCGACTGTGATTGGTCAATTTCTTACTCTTACAGCCTCATCCATTACTGATACTGCCATTATAGACCACGCATTAGAATAACATACCACACGTCACACGATTGTAACGATCAGAAAGATTCCGATTGGACTATTTTACGAATGGACAGCCATTCACAGCAGCTGATGCCTAGGGGTTTTTCGCTAGTGAGTGGCTGATATTTGTAAATCATAACATTCAATCGTAACTATACGATATGCGATACAGATGCGAGTACAGAATAATAGTTTATGTAAAAATGTAACTCTGTTTCTTATGAGAACATCGCAAGCTACGATTTTACGATTTAATGACGTTTGTTTAGAATTGATATTTAGTCCATTAATATTTAGTCTTGTTGCTAATATTTGTTCTATTGTGCGCAGGCCTTTAGGGAGGAATCAGATTATGCATTGAAGATTGCGATTAAAGATTAAAGATTGAAATTTTACCAATGAGGACAAAGAAATTTTGGCTCCTTTTGTTCTAATTGGTCAAACTTTAATCTTTTAATCTTTAATCTCATTTTTCAATACGTAGTCTGATCTTACTACGTTATCAGTTAACACCTCTGTGATGGCTTCTGACTTTAAAGAATACACTGTTGTCCTTCTTCTCCTGAAACATAATTCGACCAATAGGACAAAAGTAGTGACGTCCTCATAACAACTTCATTTTTCTTGTCCAATAATTATTTTTGATCAGACTTGCTAACAGACCTGAGTAATATATGCGGGCGCCAAATCCCTGACAGACGCACCTGATACTTCTCCCTAACACTCATCGTTGACAGGACGGTCAAGGAAAGGGGTGTTTAGGAACGCCTATGGACAAATGTAGAGAAGAGTAGTAATGCGCATCATCCAGAACGGCGCGAAATACCAGTCCTTCCATTGTCTGACCAATCGCCGCTCTAGATTTTAAATGCCGCATGCAAACGTAATACTAAATCTGAACGTGATTTTCTCGCATTTCAATTTCTAAATCTAAGAATTCCGATCCTAATTTTAAATCTAAAACATTAATTCAATTTCTAAATCATAAGTCCTAACTCATAAATTGTAACTTTTAATTAACTTGGAATTAAATCTGTCCTCGTGTAAAATTAGTTATTAAGGCATTAACTAATGTACGAATTATTATTAAATATAATAATTAAATATAATAATTAATCTCATTCGAGTGTGTATTTCATGGACATCTCCATTCTTTTAACTAATTCGCGTGCCTATTGGTGCGACCTGAATTAGCAGCTAAATTCGCCCAAGGAGTAGTAGAAACCTTGGTACCCTGACTACTTGTTTCCACTGGCATTCGAGAACACCAGAGAATATTCGACCGGGCACTTCCCCCCAAAGGTAAAAAGCTTTTTTCCACATTCCGGCAATTGGAATCTGCCGCCAATGAATTGCCTTTAACATGTATCCGCGTCCGAGTGCACCCATCAACACTCGAATCTTGGCGGTTCATACTCCATGTGGTAACGTAGTGCATGTTGCGTATCTTTGGTATTTTTTCAGCATAGGGAAAGCGGTACCATCAAATGTCCTGAATGTTATACTTCCGTCGGAAAACGAAAAGAGAAATTACCAAGGGGTCTTACGGCATTATATTTGGAGCTTCCTGAATGTTTCGAATACAGTAGTGCATGTTCTGTATTAACTATTATATGTCACTCTGCATGCCGTCGCAAGTTGTCCCGATTGTCCCGAAGTATTAGAAAGATTCATCGCTTATCTAGTGAGAACGGGAGATTCCAACCGTGGAATGATTCGGAATCCACTATAATCGGAATATCTAGCGCTCGCCTTTAATCAATCAATAACTTGGACAAATTCGGCTACGATCCTCTTTGATACGCGGAATCATTCACATCATAGCTTCAGGTTAAATCGAACCGGCCGAGCCTCGCTGAGACGTAACAGTAGAAAGAGAGTTCCGTGCCCAAACATTTACTTTAAGCCGACGGCACACAATGCTTGTTTTGATACTAACTAGTAACTTTCTATTAAATTATTTTAATTTATTATTTTAATTTTTTATTATTTTAATTTCAGCAATGTATTTAAAGAATGATGCACTAAAGTGATATGTTTGAATTCGTAAAAAAAGTAATAATTCTTTCGTTTAATTAACATTAATTGTTGTGGACGTGTGCATGAAATGAGTCTGTAAATTCATCTCTAGCACGATCTTAATTCTCACTAAAGCTACCAATTTGTCGTTTTTTTTTCATTTCAAATTAATTCGTTACACACACACACACACACACACACACACACACACACACACACACACACACACACACACACACACACACACACACACACACACACACAGAGCAACGGCAACAGACTATCGAAGGTCTGAGAACAATTCAATCACGCGCGCGAGTGCAGCGCTCCGACGAACACGTCACGCGCGGTCACCAATCCCACGCGCGGATTTTCTGTCGCGCATGACTGTTACGTCGAAAGTCATCAGAAAAGAATCCGAGGCTCCAATCAATCTTATACAACAAATATCTCGCAAAAATTATAATTGTGGCAAAATTCTATCAAGAGATTTTATCAAGAGACCCCAGGCCACGAAGGCAATATATGCGCCGATCATCGCCGATCTCTCTCTCTCTTAGTGTCCAGAGTCTCGCTATTATATCGTGTAGAAAATTGCCGTGAAAAACCGCCACGTAAAATCGCTGTAAGGAAGATTCCTTCGAGAACCGCCGAGAAAATCGCCGCGATTTTCTATTACTACTGAATAAGATAATTCGGAAAAGGCGATTGTATCGAATATTTTGCGATAATCATTTATTTGTACTGAATTTGTGGTTGTAAAAATTGAAGTAAATCTTTAGTCAAACTACAAAGAAACGGAGTTCTTTTCACTTTCATATCAGCCGTGTATCGTCCTCTCACTTTAATCTTTACGCGCGGTGCAGTCCCGCACATGGTACAATATGTATCATAATGATTAATTAAATACATATATTATGTATATGTTTCAACATATCGATCATCATTCAATAGAAAGTTATTAGTACTCATATCAAATGCACAATGTAAACTAGACCTATATGTCGATATGAACTCAAACTTTTGTCGATGAACTTTTTCTAAGGCTACGTTCCAAAATTTCCTCTCCGAGGAAGATTTTACTCTATGTGCTATAGTATATGTTACATATACTATATATTTTGAGAAAATTTTCCTCGGAGAGGAAACGTAGGCTAAAATGAGGACTAGCCCTACTCCTCGAATGCGAAGTCTAGAAATACTAGGTCTGTGATATTCATCAATCATTCATTCAGCAGCCATTTAAAATATACAAAATATATAAAAAATAAGTTCATGATTGGCTGCTAATCACGTGATTGCAATGACCAATCAGGACACTTAACATCAGCGCATCTCTTATAAATATTGGATTCTAGACCAGCTGAGTTGGCTTGAAGTAGGGGAAACTTATGATAATTTGAAATCGAAGAGTTTAAAGTCAATAAAACAACGAGAACCTATCGTGTTCTCCCGAGATCCGTTCATTTTAGACAAGTGTTCCATACCCTCCATAACCTTTCTCTCCTTCGATTAACGTTTATTTCATTATAACCGCGAAAGATACGCAAAAGGGAATATCGATGATACCATCTCCATCAGCTGCACCTTCCGCGTCACCTTTCACGTCTCCCTTCCTTACTAGCGCTCGTGTATACATACACCTCTCTCGTTGCTTCGGGTACAGAAGGTGCGGACGGGGAGCGGCTACCGCCGGTGCCGTGCGAAAGAACTGTAAACTCTTCAATTCTAACCCAAACGCTCTCCGGCACGCGGAGCGAGAGGTAGTATTCGTTAAATAAGACCCCCGCGGCCCGCGGAAAGTCGTATATTAAAGATGGAAGCGATGGACACGACTGCGAGTTCGCATCCGAGAAGAATGCACAACAGTTATGAGGATGAAGAGGAGCGAAAGCACTTTCAGAGAATCGTCTCCGCGTTCAGATATTACAAGTGAGTGCCGCGGATCCAGTCTTTTTTGACGCTCACTTCTCTCCCCATTTTCTCTCAAATTTCGTTCCTTTTTATTCCTTTTTATTCCTTGATGTCGATGTCGATGTTGACGGCGATAACCGGTACGACAATAACTGTGGTCTTGAATTCCAGTCGTTTTCCTTTTTATTATTGCTCAAGAGTCACTGGAGAGACACGTTGCATTAATTATTGTTCATTGTGAATATTCGATTGATAAGCGATTACTATTCATATCAGAGGTCACTTCTGTGATATTTTTTTTATCATAATATGTAAATAACGTTGGCGACTCGATACTCGATGCATGCAGGAATTCTTCCATTTGTTTAATTTCTTCTGTTTCTTTTTTTTTGCGCAGGACACACTCCTTGCTAAGAGTAAGAAAAACAGAATCTTATTTTCTTAGTCTACCACAACATCATCAGAAGCTTTTGTCAAAGTACAAGGAACATTTACAAGAGGTTAAACGGTGTATCGAGAACAATGACCAGATCATAAAACTCATAATAAAAGATGTAGCCCATATATTTGAAAACGTATGTCCAACTACTGCTCAAGTTGACAATGTAAGAGACATTTACCTAACGTTTTATTTATCGCACATAAGTAGAGTTTAATTAGTTTAGTAAAGTTTTTTTATACAATATAATATTAATATGTTTTGAAATTTTTATATATTTTGATATTTTTATTCATACAACATATTTTAAGGACATCTGAGAGATGTCCTTAGGACATAGGACATTCTCTAGATGTCCCTTAAAGATGTGTGTCACATGGGATATACTTTGGTTAAATTTAATTTTAATTACTTCAACCTAAGTGCTAAGTTAAAAAGTTAAAAGTTAAATTAAAAGGTTATTTTTATCAATAACTATTAACTTTTAATTTGACTTTTTGGAAGTCAATCTTCAGACCCAATATGAGGGAATAATGAGTATATAATTTAGAAATTTTATATCTTTTATATTGTTTAATCATTAGTTGTAAACAAAACTAAGTGATTCTTTAATGGATATGCTATGAGAAAGGAAAAATATAAAAAATTATGAAAAATATGGTCAATTTTTTTTTCTTTCTTTTTTTCTTTAATTATTCATTCAGATCAAATTTAACTGTTAATTTTTTATTACTTTCTTTATTAATGTAACTTCTACTTCAATTAATTTCATTATGGACTATTTAAATACAAGTTCATATTGAACTTGTATTTAAATAAATTAAATTTTCAAGGCTATTAATTTTAATTAAACTTAATTTGAAAAAAAAGTTAACTTATTCAACACTGCTCAAACTGTGCTATCTCTGTGATATTGTTCTATTATGTAAAATAGATGAATTTCATTACAGACGCTAAATCTAAGGCCTGTAATGTCGGATCAAGAGAAAGTGCAAGCTACCATTAAGCAATTGGTACGGGACTGGAGTGTGGAAGGTGCTGAGGAACGAAAAGCGTGTTATCAGCTAATTGTAGACGAAATATTATATCAATTTCCATTGGAGAATTGGTATGATAATTCATAATTATTGTACAAGCAATTATTGTAATATATCAAGGAAACACAAAACAAAAAAAAAAACAAAATCAAGAGAAACTTGTAAAATCTCTTAAAGCTTATAGCTGCTTATAGCCTTAAGCTGCTTTTTCATCAAAGGATACACTAAATTAATATACAGGATGAACCTTTGATGAAATTACAGCTGAAAATATTTCAAAAGTTTCTTTTGTAAATCACACCGAGACATGACTGAAAGAAATATCAAATGATAGTTGAATTTCCAGTAAACCATCGGACGTGCATATTTTAGTACCTGGTGCAGGATTAGGCCGTCTTGCTTTTGAAATTGCGAAGCGTGGATATACCTGCCAAGGAAATGAATTTTCCCTATTCATGCTGTTTGCATCGAACTTTGTATTAAACAAGTAAGTAATAGTAACGCAAATAATCATCTTCGCATCTTTTGTCACAATTTTTCCTTTTGTAATAGATGTAGAGATATAAATTTGTATCAAGTACATCCATGGGTGCATCAATATATGAATAACTTGAAACCTGAGCACCAGACGCAAGCGGTTTCTTTCCCCGACGTAAGCCCGAGCGATCTTCCAGGAAATGCGCAATTCTCTATGACCGCGGGTGATTTTTTAGAGGTGATTTTTAAAACAAGAATATGTAACGTGCACAATGAGTACAAAGTATTTATACAGAGAAAATATTTTTTAAAAATCTTACTTTTAGAAAGTAAATATTAATTACTTATTTATAATGTTCTGTTCTAGTATAAATAAAAGAGTACGAATACTTTTTGTGTGTGCAATACTATAAGTTTTCATTTTCGCTTATTATTAAGATAATATATTTTAATTATTACATCGTTTTACAGACAAAATAATTTTGAAAAATATACAATTTATTTTATTCTTTGTTAGTAAATCGCTAGTTAATATTTATTTTTTAAAAATAAAATTTTAATTTCTCCTCTACAAATACTTTTTGCATTAACTGTAAGTAATCGTAATATTATCTGTTCAGTCAACATGATTTATTTCAGGTTTATACGGAGAGCAGTCATTGGGATTGCATCGCGACATGTTTCTTCATAGACTGTGCCAATAACGTTGTACAATTTATCGAGACAATTTATAAGATCTTGAAACCAGGTGGCGTCTGGATAAATCTCGGACCGTTGCTCTATCATTTCAGCGATTTACCGAACGAAGACTCAATCGAGCCAAGTTACGACGCTATCCGTGATGTTATTCTAGGCTTTGGCTTTCAATTGGAGGTAATAAACTTTATTTTTACATACGATATTCCTGAAACATTCACGGATGTATAGTCTATTTTTTTTTTTTTTTTAGAAAGAAGAGACAAAAGTGAAAACGCGTTATGCCCAGAATATTAATAGTATGTTACAGTGCGAATATAATAGCGTGTACTTTGTTTGTCGAAAACCAAATGGACATGTGGACGGTGTAAATTACAATCAGAATGGAGATGAAACTAACAGTGCGCAAGAACAAGAGAATTGATTACAGCGCTTTTTCTTCTTGAAAAAGTGTAGAACGCTGAGATGTTATTGTTTAAGTGCAGCCGTGTTTCACATGTGAGAACTAGTTCTATGATTATGTTTAAGACTTATATTTTTTCTTTTTTTATATCTTTATCTGTCTCATTCTATTCTAATATAAAGACTCATTTCATATAAAAAAGTTTTCAATGGCGCTATGAGATTGTTTTCGTAACGTCAATAATGCCTTGAAAATAATAGAACTATTTTTTTAAATTAATCAGTGTACCATAATTGCAGACAATATCTAATCTAATTACATTTCTTGTTTATTGTATCATGAGTAATTTGATTGAAGTCAAAACACATGTTTTGACAAAGGTTTTATAAATATTTACAAATCAATGATTTTCATTATTGTACAATTATGCGATGTTATTGCGTGATNAGAAATAGTAAATTTATAAACAAATATAAATACATACACACACACATATATATATATATATATATATATATATATATATATATATATTATATATATATATACACATATACACAGAATATTCAATGTAACGATCCATACGATTTTTCAGATACTTCCGACAGTTAAAAAAAAGTTGAAAGATGAATATTCATTTGTTTTATACAGACTACATGCGATGAAAAATTTAAAAAACGTTTTTTCATAAAAAATCAAACTCGTCTTAAGAAGATTCTAAAGCAAAGCTAAAACTCCAACGAAATCACCAGAGGTCGCACCGCGCGCCGCACTGTGGGAATAGGTACTCAATTGACGAGTCAAATTCTCAAGACAAGCCCACGCTTGTCGTATGACGTGATGTAAAGTATAATCGACCACTTTTTTTGTAATAACGATGAATTTTATTACTGGAACACGTATGAATACCGTACAGAATGAGCGCCATAATCTCTCTGACTTCTTATTTTTCTCTGACGCTGCTTGTAGGCAACTCGCAACCTACAAAATCCTTAGGCTTTCTCACTCGCTGCGCTAGTGAGGTATTGAGAACATAGTTCCCTACAGCACATCGACATGTCTTTTTATACTACCACAGCAATATCTCACATAATCTATGATATACGCAGTCACACAACCTATGATACACGTGTCAATTTTCGTATAAGAAATTCGTTGCGATAAAGCATCTAAGTCTAATTCTAAGAACTCGACGTTTGTTCGTGTAAAATAACTACTTGTCTGGATATCACTATTTCGTACGTACAGGTTGCAAAGCTTTCATATTAAGCAAATGTCATGACTTGACAGTTGAGACGCCATGTTACACTAAGAAATGATAAAAAATATATCAATTTCGAAATTTTTGATCGTTCTCGGCATAGACACTATTAATGTGTACACTTTAATCCTGGAAAAGGATTTTCGAATCGGTGAAAGAGAAAAAAAGTATTTCTTATACAAAAATTATACGTGGTAAAACAGGAGGATCATCTTAAATGTTATAAATAGCGCCATACAATTTTTTCTAATAATAATATTGTAGAGGTCTTCAAGATGAATTCAAATCACTATCAAAATGTTACGTTTATTGATTTTATTGCATATTTTATTAAATAAGTACATGTATGTATGTACATATATATATATATATATATATATATATATATATATATATGTTTATGTTCTATGTCTAGTCAGAAGTTGTAAGTACTGCTGTTAAAAATAATGTTGCAAATTTATTGAATATCAATAAAATCAATAAAATATCAATAAAGCATCAATAAAAGTAACATTTCAGTAGTGATTTGAATTTGTTTTTAAGACCCCTACAATATTATGAAAAAAATTGTATGCTATTTAAAAAATTTAAGATGACTTTGATTTTTTTATAAAGAAAATGTTTTTAAAATTTTTTATTACATGTTGTAATCTGTATAAAACAATGAATATTCACCTTTGAACTTTTTTCTAATTGTCGGAAGTATCTGAAAAATTGTGCGAATCGTCATGCTGAACATCCTGTGTGTACAGAGTGTCTCTAAATTCCTGCAGTACAAGATACTTTATACTGAAACAAACAACTTTTCTTTAGTAAAATTGCATCCGACAAATAATTTTTGCTCTTATTTGTTAACTTCAATCTGCTCTTCTGCAAAAACTACTTATCGGACGCAATTTTACTACAGGAAAAAGTTGTTTTTTATGTTAAAACGAACCACTTTTTCCTATAGTAAAATTACATTCGATAAATAATTTTTGCGTTTACTCGTGTAACTTTAACCTGTTCTTCTGTAAAACTTGTCAGACGTAATTTTGCAAAAGGAAAAAGTTGTTTGTTTTAAAATATCACATCTTGTACTCCATATGCAGGAATTTAGAGACAACCTGTATATGGGTTATTCCATAAGTATGGTAAATCTTCATGAGTAACTCTTTTTAATATGAATGAAAAGTATCATTCTTCAAACTCTTCCAAGTCAAATTTCAACCAAAATTGATGCGTTGTTCACATTTGGTAATTGTTTAAAGCGAGCGAGAAATTAAATAGTTGCCGCGTATAAAAATAAAAAAGGAAACGAATTTCATGCAAAATTAAGTGAATGGAATAAAGTGAATGAGGAATCAATTCGAAATCAAATTCTGTAATTTTACACAGAATTCATTTTTTTTTTTCATTTTTGTACGCTGCAACTGCTAAATTTATCAATCGCTTTAAATGACTATCGAACGTGAACAACGCATCAATTCTAACTGACATGTGGCCTGGTTTAAAGAGAGATAATTTTCAGGTGTCACGTCATCAAATGGATTGTTATCATTTTATAAAGATTTATCAGACTTATCGAACGACCTTTGTGTACACACATCACATACACACACACCGCGCGCGCGCGCGCACACACATGTAAAGTTAAACACATTAAAATTAAAAAACAAAAAAGATATGTAAATTCACTTTTACCGTATATTGTTATTGAGATATTGTACAAATAACGTGGCAATTTGATCAACTTCATTTTGTTGCATTTTACTAAAAGTTATAAATTGTCTTCTTAATATTGCAAGTTTCGACGGTACGGTTGTGCGTTTTAAATTCACACTAGAACCTGGTATTTTTATATCGTATTTTATTCCCAGTTGTTGCATTGACAGTATCACCTTTAAAAAAAAATATTTCTTGTTAACATTCACATATAAACCACGACGTTTGATAGAGCACGACGTTTGTGTACAGCTTTACAGACTGCATAGATTATATAACTTTTTTTACTTCAAAAGTGACAATAACAAAAATTGAGTTGTCCAGAAAAGGAGAAAAATTATTTTTAAGCATAACAGAAAGTTATTGATTAATCAAATTGAATATTGATCAAATAAATAGATTTTTAACATAACCAAGAATAATTTTTTTGTTATTTTCGTTTCATAATCCTTAAAAAAACCCTGTTATTTAATTGTTACGTTTTTGTTATATAAAAATTCATTGATGATAATGATGATTAATAAAATAATTTTTAATTCGTTCAATATAATAATCACTCGAAAATTTTGCTTCTTTTCAAAGTTGGATCACTTTTGAAGTAAGGAAGCGATATATTGTATAGTAAAAAAAAAAAGCATTTAAGGCCCGATTGTTCCATCTTTTGGTAAATTTTACCTGTTAGATAAATCTGGCAATCCATGCATGTGACTGGGTAATCTTGTTATTTACCCAACAGGTAAAATTTACCAAAAGGTGGAACAATCGGCCCTAAATGAAGAAAAAACAAAAACACGGTTATTACATCTGATTTTAGTATTTAACACTTAATCACTTGCTCCATGAATGTGTAGTAGTACACTTGCGAATTATTATCAAATATGTAATACTACTATATTGCTAACAACGCCAATTAAAAGCGAAATCACCACGCAGATGATATCTACCTCTCACTTGGATAGTGTACCCGCTTCAGTACGCATGCACGCGTTTCTAACCAATTTTATAATGTACATACGTCTGTACTGGTCCGCGTCCGCATGTATTTATTACGTGCATATTATTATACATATCTGGAGTGGTAGTGTCTCAGCGTTAAGCATGACGCGAGACACGGACGTGCCTCCTTTACGCGAGTCAGCGAGTTGCGCCAGATCGAAGTTATCGGATCTCAATAACGGTATGATTATACGCGTGTCCAACATTGTTGTTTATATAAAAGTGTTTAAAAAAAAGAAACAAAAATGCGACTTTGTTACTTATGCCAGCGCATGCGCACACTCGAGATACACTGTGGAAGTGAGAGATCCGATATTCTCTATCTCGCTGTCTTCGTACACTCCCACTCCCACAAAGAGGCTGCGTTAGCAATATAGGAATATTACAAATAATTATTGTCATGGTGGAATTAATTATATAAGTGAATCATTGCGCATAATGCCGGAGTTCGATCAATCAAAATTGTATTGATTTGCAAAAGTGTACTTATTTGTAGAACGAATCATGTGAATTTCTGCAAATGAACTCAAAAATTGATTGGTTGACAGATCTCCCCACTACTTTCAACCCATTGCACATCCGTGGGAATAGTACACTTTACTTCTTACACCATGATTATTACTACAGCTATAATGGAATAAGAAAGGTGAGTTATTCTCATAAACATAGAGTTGGTCTCACTTCGATTAACCTCGATTAACCTAATCGGTCAATTAAGTGTCAATCATGATTGGTCAATTCTGCTGAACAGCAAATGCAATTGATCAGTTCCAATGTAACAATCAATTGATAACCTAACGCCGCGTTAAGGTTAGACAGAGATACTAATATATTTCTCTCTGTTATCGATTTTGTTAAAACTATTAGAGATCCTCATAGGAAGAGAGTGGCAAATTGCATCACGTGACCCGATTTCCTCTGATTGGACATGAGCATCAAAGCCATGGTAGGGGTATGCCGTTTAGGTTAGATGACTGCAAAAGTCGCAATATGTTTGTCACCTTGTGCTTCATTTCCTCTTTAATTTTATAATTGATAAGGTCTTTGTAAGTGATACATATTATTAATCTTGGAAGTATAATATATATCTTTCTCTATTGTATATACAGGGTGTCTGGAAATAATCGCCAAATATTTCATGGACAGGTAGAGCGGACTAAATTGAGTCGAAAAGTTCTTTACCATTTTGTAAGTTTCCTTAATAGTTAACGAGATATTTGTTTTTAAAGAAAACCGAATCGGGCTCGCCCACCCGACCTACTACTGCGAAGTATACGCCTACCGATCGCTTGGCGCGCGGATAGTTGGGAGCGGGGATAGCCTGGCAAGCACGTTGTCCGAGCTATGGAGGCTCGCGGCGGTTTGCGCGGCACGGGGCGCGTATACACTTCGCAATAATAGGCCGAGCGGCGCGCGTATTCGGCTATCTTTAAGAATTAATATCTCGTTAACTATTAGGGAAACTTACAAAATGGTAGAGGACTTTTCGATTCAGTTTAGTCCAATCTACCTGCCCATGAAATATTTAGCGATTATTTCCAGACACCCTGTGCATATATTAGATGTTGGAATTAATTCGTAGCGTTTTTTTAATGAAAGAATGTTATTTATTTCACATGAGCATTAAAAAATACATTAATGAAAGTACTTGCCATNATGCATGTATGCATGCATGCATGTATGCATGTATGCATGTATGCATGTATGCATGTATGCATGTATGCATGTATGCATGTATGCATGTATGCATGTATGCATGTATGCATGTATGCATGTATGTATGTATGTATGTATGTATGTATGTATGTATGTATGTATGTATGTATGTATATACACACATGAAATAAAACTACGAATTTTTACACTTCAGATATCAGGATTTGTGTATTACAAAATGTCAGGTGTAATGCTTCCAGATGCACAACTCAAATAAAAAAGGATATTGCTGCATAACATTTGCCCAAGATCCGAGACAAAAAGTTGAGACAAATGGATTAATGCTGTCGGAATTTCTGATTGATAACTTCCAAAATCAATTATACTGTGTGAAGTCAGTATCGAAGCGTGCATACAAATGTTTTATAATACACTTCCGTAAACATCAATAAAAATAACATCATTGTTATAATTTCTCACTCAATATCTATCAATATATTAAATTCAATATAATGCGAGTGTATGTAACGATTACGTAGTTGCGTGAAAAATTCTAACATATTGATATGTAACCATTACATACACTCGAATTATATTGAATTTAATATATTGATATTGAGTGAGAAATTATAATATGATGTTATTTTTGTTGGTTATTTACGGGAGTTATATTAAACATTTGTATGCACGCTTCAGTATTGATCTCATACAGTACAGCTGATTTTGAAGGTTTCCAATCAGAAATTCTGGCAGTATCATTCCATTTTTGTTTCAATTTAAAATGTTGCAGCAATCCTTCTTTATTAGAGTTTGTGTATCTTGGAGCACTGTATCTGACGGGGCATTTCATAATATGCACAAATCCTATTCAGATATCTGAAATGTAAAAATTCATAGTTTTATTTCATGTATACGTATGCAATAGAGGAAAGTATATATTTCCAAGATTAATAATATGTATCACTTACAAAGATCTTATCAATTGTAAAATTGAGGAAGAAATTGAAAGCACAAGGTGACAAGCGTACTGCGACTTTTGCAGTCATTTAACCTAAATGGCATACCCCCACCATGGCTCTATGGAGCTTTGAGAGTTTTGCCCATGTCTAATCAGAGGAGATCGGATCACGTAATGCAATTTGCCACTCTTCCTATAAGAGGCTCCGCACAATAAAAGGAACAGAGAACAGAGAATAAGAATTTCAACCTATCAGAAAATGTGTATTCCACAATACATGATTTCTAATAGGTTGAAATTCTTATTCTCTGTTCTCTGTTCCTTTTATTGTACGGAGCTCCTTTGACTCTCTAAAAACTACTACCTGCATACAAAAGTCGGCTCAAAGCCTCAAATTGTCTTGTGTTGCGATTCTGATTAGAAGGTCTTTAATTTGGCCTGTAACATTCTCTCTTATTTCACGCATACGTCGCTACTCTGAGAAAAGAGATCGAAAGAATCAACGAGGAATATAACAAGAATATATACCTTTATCTCCTTGCCTTTTCTTTCTAGTAAGTGGCACTAAACAATCATTCTTTTTATTATCCATTATGCGTCGTACTTCGTACTATTATATTTCAATTCTTTGTTGCCACTTTCGATCCTCTCTCTCTCAGAGTAGACGCATGCGTGAAACGAGAGAGAAGGTCAAACAAATGCATCCTTTTATAAATGAGGACTATCTCATTTAATTTATAGTAGCTGGAAGGGGAATACAGATGTCGAACTATGAGCAACATCTAAAGGACAGAAATATCTTTCTATCCTCTTTTGGCACATGCACAGAAAGAAGAAAAGTTATTGAGCAGGATAGAAATACATCTTCTGTCTCTCAGATGTTACTCACACCTTCCACTCACTGGCACAGTATAAGTACATACAGCAGTGCTCGCAAAGATTTGCACATTTCGGACCGATTCCGGCGCGCTACTTCCACTACCGCTCGAGGCTCGGCGGCCGAGCTGCCAGATGCTCACGTGACACTCTGGCTCAGGAGCGTCTCTGTAGCTTAAACGTGCATACTTTACATTATTAAAGAATATTTTTCTTGCAAAATAATTTTTATTTCCTTAAAAAAATCAAATATTAAATTTTCTAAAACATTTTCAACTATTCAATAATTGTTATAAATTTACATCGAGAAGTTTCTACAACAGACTTACGAAGATTGAAGTCAGGAAATACGTGAATCTGGAAATTCCGTGTTTTCCATACGAAATTTTATAAAGTCTCAAGTAACGAGGATTCTATATCGCAATAATTATTTTCTTCTATAATTTTATCATTTTAATTAAAATTATTGAATAGTTTCTAGTAGGCAAGAATTATTATGACAAAATGTTTTAGAAAATTTAGTATTTGATATTTTTAAGGAAATAAAAATTTTGTAAGAAAAATATTCTTTAATAACGTAAGGTACGATCTCCGTACGTTTAAGCTACAGAGACGCTCCTGAACTAGAGAGTCACGTGAGCGCCCGGCGGCTCGGCCGCTGAGCCTTGAGCGGTAGTGGGGAAAGCACGTCAAAATCGGCCCGAAATGTGCAAATCTTTGCGAACACTGACATACAGTATGGAACTAATTCAAATTGGCTCTTGAAAACACAAAAAAAATAGAATGAAAAACGGGCAATTAAGAGCATTAATACGCCAATATAATTGGTGCGAATATCATAAATACATATATTTCGATCGTATCTATTGATCTATTATATACAATACCAAACTGAATGTTTCGGCTGTATTCAAGCCATCTCCAGCAGTCCTCAATTATAGTAATAATTTCTACTACGTTACGAACATTAGATTGTGAACAATTATTACTATAATTGGGGACTGCTGAAGATGGCTTGAATACAGCCGAAATGTTCAGTTTGGTATTGTATGTATGTAATAGATCAGTAGATATAATTCAATCGAAATATATGATATTCGTATTTATGATATTCGCACCAATTACTGTGGATTAATGCTCTCAATTGCCCGTTTTTTCATTCAATTTTTTTATACAGTATGGATACTGAGCACTTTGATGTAGTGAGTCTCAAGTCACATGACTCCCTGCCATGTTGTGGGTTGGATAAATTTAAGTTTTTATAAAGCTACAGAATGATTTTTCTAAAAAAAAAAGACATAATTTGTGTCATGAAAACGCACGCACGCACGCACGCACGCACGCACGCACGCACGCACGCACGCACGCACGCACGCACGCACGCACGCACGCACGCACGCACGCACGCTTTGTCATATACAAATATAGGGTTTCCGAAAAAATTTGATTAAATTTTATTAATCCTTTGCCATACTTTTCTCTTATAAATTAAAAAAAAATTAAGCTTTGTACGAACGACATATCATGATTCTCACCTGTGATACTTTGTTTTGCTCGATTTTCTTACCACGAGTCTGACACAATATTGTAGGCGAAAGGT
The DNA here is from genome assembly GCA_017607545.1 of Acromyrmex charruanus. Lineage (NCBI taxonomy): Eukaryota > Metazoa > Arthropoda > Insecta > Hymenoptera > Formicidae > Acromyrmex > Acromyrmex charruanus. Next base: position 479,905 of record JAANIC010000747.1, on the reverse strand, counting down.
TTAATTATATTTTATAGGAAGGAGATCCAGCTGACCTAACCTAACCTCCAATTTCAATTTACTGAAGGCAGCCACATTCCTGGTTGGAAATCGACACATGCGCACTAAAAATTGGGGACCACATAAAAAGTTCAGTGTCCATACTGTATGTACTTATACTGTGTGACTGCTTGGATAGGTTATTCCAGTTCCAGTTACTATAAGTTCTATGGATTATCCTACTCCTCGAATGCATCGTTTAGAGATACTAAGTTCACTTTTTTTTATTCCACCATAATAAAAAGCCAAGAGTTGGATTGTGTATTTTGAAATGAAATAAAAGTTACAAAAGTGAACAAATTCACTAGTTATTAATTCAATTATGAATATTCGAGTAAATCTGTTCACTTTTGTAATTTTCATTTCATTTCAAGATACACAATCAACTCCCAGATAGTGATTTTATTGGATAACTGGATATCGGATAAACGCATATTATCGCGGCCAGATACTGAATAATTTAGCTAAATATTAGGAAGTTTTTGCAATGCCAAATTTATCTCAGAATCTCAGAAAAGTAATATAATAGAGTGGAAATCAACTAATCAGAATTATTGGGATGCATTAGCCCGGATCCTCATACGGGCAATAGCACTTTGACACCAACGTTATTGGTGAAAAATGAGTGAGAGATAAATTTTACCCCGACAACCGGCTTTTCAATCAGCGCTCTGTGTCAAAGCACTGTATGAGGGTCTTAATAGCTTACTGTTTGTCTGCACATATACGTTAAATATAAGATTATCAAAATTGAATTTTTATATGTATAAAAAGAAACTCATTATTAATAAATAATTATTCGATAAATATTCATTTTTTCAACATATAAATATAATAACTATTTATATCGTTGAGAATAAAATTACGTGCTTGTTGGTTCGAAATTTTTGTGGCTGGGTCATCCATGGAGCGACTTTTTCGGAAAATAGACTGTTATTTTAACGTCAAAATTTATTGTCTTTTAATTTAAAAGATTCTTTCATTATCTTCTGTTATAATAAAAAATATATTGAAATTTTATTTTCTTGCGGATTCTTCTATTTATATTGTATCATTTTTTTTTTCATAAAATATTTAAAATAAATTTTCTGATTTTTCACAATTTCGAAAATATTAATCCATGGAGAACTTAGCCACAAAAATTTCGAATAAGTACGCAATTTTATCCCCATTGAAATCCCCAATATAAATAGTATATATTTATATGCTGGAAAAATGAATACTTATATTGAACAATTATTTATTAATAATGAATTTCTTTTTATATGTATAGAAATTCAATTTCCATGATCTTGTATTTAATGTATACGTGCAGACGAACAATGTACCTCAATTCTGATTGGTTGATCCCCACTCTATTACATTTCTGAGATTCCATTTTCTAAAATTTTGACTGTCATGGGACAGCACCTTAGAAATGTTTCTTTTACGTAAATGAAGCTTGTGATTATGAACAAAATTAAAAGAAATGAATAATTTAACTGAAAATTAAGTTACAATAATTAGTTAAATATAAGGAACGTGTAATTAAAATTTCATAAATTTTCATGAAAAATACATTAAATTTGGTATGTCATGAAATTAAGTTCAAATTATGTAACTTAAAAGTATATTAAATTTCATGAAATTTTTAACGGCGTAGTGATTGAGTGATTCCTATTCATGTAAGTTTCTTTGTGTCTTTTGATAATTATAAATTATACTATATTTTATTATTTTCCAAAATGAAGTTCAATATTCTAGAAAGTTGAAAGTATATTGGTAAATTTTTAGAGATTTTTTGAACTATTCTAAATAAGTGAAAAAAACGGATTCTAATGACCCATGTTTGGATGGATGAGGCATCAAATTGTGGATGCGTTTCGATATTCACCGTTAGTACTGAAAATCTACAGCAAACATAACACATACTATATAGTTTCAGCACTGGCAGTGAATATCAGAACGCATCCTGTACCTTGTATTATAAGAATTATTTACTTTGATAGAAACAATTTTCTTGGTAACTATTGTTAAACAATTATTAAAAATAAAAATTTAATATTTAAATTTTTCATTATAAAAATTAGTATTTTTGGATGTAATTAGTGTTCAGTGCTGCTGAACATGACTTTTTTTCGTGCACGCGCAACAATAAGGGAGTTTTCAGTATCGTAAACAATGGTGTTAAAATAATATCCCTTATTATCTGTCTGGATAAAGTTATAAAAGACAATATTCGACTATTCGATATTATCCGACAGAGGTACATATCCGATGCATTCCTAATTATACATATGCATACGCACGCATGTGCATGCACAACATGCGCGCACGCATGCACACACACAAGCACACACACACACACACACACACACACACACACACACACACACACACACACACACACAAAACTTACGTTTGTCGCATCTTTCGTTATATTATCCAATTCGTATAGGTAATTTGTGGAGGCTAATGGTGGCTGAAAGAGTAAATATCTGTGAGTATTGGTGAGTATTGAAATATTATAAAAAAGAAAGATGAGAAAAAGATTCCAACAATTTGGGTACTCAGATTTGGTTTTGGTAATTTTCCTTTATAGAGATAGCAATAAATCTCGTCACACATTAGAATGTCTTCGGGCATGATTGTGAAAAGTGGACAATCCCATCGGTTTGTAGTCTCTGGTATTTCGTATCTGTTATATTCAATGTTTGGATATTAGAAATTTAAACTAGTTTCTTGTTATTATAATTATCGTTACATCACCTGGTTATAAGTGAATCAAAAATTTCTCTGTCGTATCGATCTGAATCAAGTCTTTTATTGTTCCATAGCAAAGCTTGTTCGATTGGCAAGTTACAATACAGTGTGCACTGAGGGGTTTCATATAATTTGGTCGTACAATAGATTTCATATCGATATCCCTTGATATAATTGCTGCCATCAAATATCAATAAGTCATTTGAATCTAGTTTACGTTGAATGTCTGATTTGATTGAACTCCTAATAGCTTTCTCCTTTTTCGAATCTGAAAATGCAAGACAGATTGATACGATGTAATATTTGAATATTTGTCACACATTGAAATTGCAAAATATCGGTAAATGTTAAGTATAGCATATCTTCCCCTCTTCCCCCTACTCCTTTGATTTTCCTGTAATTTTGTAAATTTGTATATTGTGCGTAGAATATGTATATTCCAAGAAAGCAAATTGTTGCTCAAATCTTGTTTTCTTATTATTAGATTTCGAAGTATTTTTTTTATGTTAGTAAGTTGAAAAAATGATAATTTAATAATACTTGACTACTCATGCTTATTAATGTTGTCTATGAATTAAAAAATATCATTTATAAATTAAGTATAAATTAAGTATAAAATGATATATTAAGTCGAACTGAATATTCAGTCGAACAATTTAATAATAATAAGAAAACAACATATTAATTATATAAGAAAATTACAGCTTAATTACATGAGAAAATAACAACTTTATTATATAAGAAAATTCGTATTTGATTAAAACAGAGAGTATGCAGGTATACATTTTGAATCATGAACTATTCTCTGCTACATTTTTAATTATATAGTAAAATTATTTCAGAGAATTATATAATAAAATTACAACTTAGATTTAAATCTAAGTTATAATTTCCTTATATAATTAAATTGTTTTTTTACTATTATTAAGTTGTTGAAATATCTCAGTTTACACTTAATTTATAACTAAACTGACATTATTAATTCATAAATGATGACATTAGAGTAAAAAGATATTTTAATTCATTTTTAATTTATAAATAATAACATTAATGAGCATGTACAGTTGTAAATTATCATTAAATTATCATTTTCAAACTTACTGACATCAAAATACTTTGAAATTAAATAAGAAAACGAAACTTGAACGACGATTTTCCTTATTAGAATATATTTTATGCATAAAAACACACAAATTTACAAAATTATGAGAAAATTGGAGGAGAAGAGGTGTTATACTGAACATTTATCAAAATATCCATGTACATAAAGGTCATATGCCAATATCAGAAAGACTGGAGAATGGATATTCCAGCCTTTTTCATAACAACACCAAACATCAGAGTAATGTCCACATTTTGTAGTTCTTTTTCATAGTTCATATATGTTCATATATGCTAATACTGAAAATCTATAGTTCACATTATATATTATTAGATAGATTTTTAATATTAACTTCTCTGGTATTAGCAGTGTAAATCGGAACATAATCAAAATTACATCTATGAAAACATTGACCTGTATGCAAATATCCTTCATTTCACTCTTCAAATTACCCGCAAAATATACATTTTTATTGTAACCCGTTTGGATTATTGCGTTGCTCTCGCTGATTATCTCCACGTTTTGCCCACTATTCTTCAACTTCTCCTCGAAGTAACTCTTGAGCTCGAGGCTCCTCGTGGTTTTGCCACTGCATGGTATGCCAGTTATCATTATTAGTGGCATTTTGATGTAATGTAATCGATGATAAAGTATAAACTTTTACATGCACATAAAAAATTATTCAGTAGCACAATCAGCTCCGGTTTTCATGAAAGTAGACTCATTCAACACGTTTTTGCACGAAATGAATAAATATGGCAGAAAAAATCATTTTAATTAATGGCTCCTACCCGCCCATAGAGTATACGGACGCAATACGGCCGTCGGCGGCGCCAGTACAGGGGTATAGTTTAACCATATACAGTTACGACAATTCCTGAAATTTTTCGTATAATGTTTCAAGGCGCATGCGTCAACTATACTATCGAAAACATGGCGGTATCAAGATAATAATGTGTGTTGGAGATTATATTTTTGTATGATTAATTCTGTGATATTATATATTATATAAGTAAAATATTGTTAATGAAGATTATTATTCTTAGTCCGTTTCTTTTTTAATATCCTATTTCGAAGTTATAATAATGGGTAAAGGATTTTCCTGTGTGATGTGTAAAAACATATCTGGACGAAATGCAGGAATAAANTATATATATATATATATATATATATATATATATATAGTACAAAATTTATATAATGATATTGAAATTATACAATTATATTTTTGCATAGGTCTAAATTATGGCTCAAAATCTTGTAATTGTATGATTGATAGAACAACTGAAGAACTTTATAAAAATTATCGAATTTGCTTATTTTAATGAAAATATGTATCTTAATAACTTGAAAACTAGATTTCTTCCTACAGCTATACCAAATGCAATACAGATCACGTCAAATTTTATGACAAATCCAACATATGACATTTACGTTATTTCAAGAGGTAATATTCTGCTTTATATTTTATTCAACTGAAGCTGACTTTTCATGTGCAGCATATGCTGCAACAGCAAAATTCTATCATTAGTTAAAAGTTTTTTGTGAGCTGATGCATATTTAATAAGTTCTTGAAAATATGAATCAGATGACGTTTATGCTATGAAAAATTAGCATAAGAGATACTAATAAATATTTTTATCACAGAATATAGAATTTAGACAGAAATCTTATCAGAAGGAATTAGAAATAAAAGCAAACGAATCGTTACATAAATATTAGGTGTACAAAAAAGTTCTGAGCTTTTTTTTGTAAAATTCAATCTTTATTTATTATAATCGTACGGAAATGGCTTGCTGCGTAACGCCAAGCTGTTCTGCAAGCTCATTTTCAGTTTGCGCAGAGTTTATATCCAGCAGTGCTTGCAATTCGTCCGTTTCAATCTTTTCAGGGCGTCCAGCACGCGATTCATCTTTAAGACTGAAATCTCCTTGGCGAAACTTTTGAAACCACCTTTTGCATGTTGCATGACTTACAGCGTTCTCTTCATATGCAGCACAAATCATTTCAGTGGCTTCAGCAGCATTTTTCTTCAGATGAAACGCGAAGTGGATGGAAAATCGAATATGCTCTTTTGTTATTGCCATCGTGAACACTACTGATTTTTGAGGTTATGTGCATCAAACGCCAAACCGTATCGCATTTCAGGAGGTTAAATGTTACTGTTTTAAAACCCTAAAAGGGCGGGAGGATATATAAAATTTAAATTGTTATTTCGGTTGTATCAAATCTAAAGCTCAGAACTTTTTTGTACACCTAATAAATAGGCCTAGGTAAAAGCAATAATTCAAGTAAGTTTAAATTAGTATAGACAATAATTAAAAATAGATAATGATTATCAAAAATGTCTTATTAATAAATTACTAAATATCATTCTTAATGAACACTAAGTGATTTTTTATATAAAATATATCAATGTTATTCCATAAAACAATAATTAAAATGTGCGTGCTAAGACACGATATTTCAAATTATAAGACTGAAATAAATGCATAAATATAAAAATATGAATGAAATATATGAAATTAATTATAAAGCTACTATTTAGTCTGTGGGCTGATGTAAAAATTTATTCTAATATGGTAGTTAATGAGACATCGTCAACACAAGAGCATTTATAGTTACATTACATCTATGTTATAATTTCTTACTGAATAATGTAAATACCATGACAGATTAATTTAGAACGATTTTTGATGTTAGATTCGGCTGTAAATATCAATCTTAGTATATTTGATTTTATTTTTTCTCTTTCCTTGCAGCAGAAAAAACATGATAATTGATTCGCCAGTGCCATCAAGAACCAGACGAAAATAATCAAGCATTTAACGAATGAGTTCGGGGATCAGCTATTAGTGCTATTCATATTATTCAATGTTTTTTTATCGTTCAATAAACGTAAAACAAAGATAGGACAACACAAATAGTATTAATAGCGTCTCTCGGCCGCAGCCAACAACTTCAGATCTGGGTAATTTTGTCAAGGAGAATATATAATATTTAATTTTTATTAGAATATTCCTACATATATTTTGTTTTAATTTGTTTGTAAATTATATTATTAATATTTCATAATAATAATTGTATATTTTTTTATACTTTACAACTTTATATTTTATTGTAAAAATTAAATAAATACTTTTTACATTTTGTCCATCGCACAATTGTCAACTAATTATTGAAAGTTTAAAATAACACTAAATGTGTTAATAACTCTAAATATGTGTTTTATTCGTACAAAATACGATAAAATTCATAATGTGCGTATTTATTATTATCTAACCTTATTTTATAATTTAACTTTTTTCAACTTTTTTCTGTGGCTCCTATATATATCACCTATTTCATTAATTACAATTGTGTATGATATAAGCAGCTAGAAATATTTAAACCAGTTTTTTTATTACACATCTTTGAATTACACGCCTTTATACTATCCAAAACATGGCGGAGAGTTACATGACTGAGTAGCACGAACATCAAAGATTCCGATTTTACTAACTGTATATGGTTAAATTGTGACAGGAGTTCCAAACGTCTGAGGGTCGATTCTGTAACAAGATGAAAATTACAAAAACGAGCAAATTTACTAGGTGTTGATCAATGAAATAATCAGTATTCTAGTAAAGTCGCTCACTTTTATAATTTTCACCTCATTTCAAGATACAGAATCGATCCCCTGGTATCACCGTCTTGGCTCCAGCAGTTCTGCATACAGAACGCGGCAACGCTTGCTGCGCGACGGAAATTAGCGTGATAGCCAATCAACGTCTCGTATGTTAGTCATTTCTAGAAGTCATTTCTAGAAGTTTTGCATGGTGAGGACGACTTATGGCTCCTGCATACAGAACGCGGCAACGCTTGTCGTATTAATCAATAATTCTGTTTTTTATCTCACCTTGCAAAACTTTAAAAAATGATGTAATACTACTTCTGCCGCACGGCGAAAGTCGGATTGAGTTCAACTTTTGTCGCGCGATAGAAATTACATATCTATTACTTCCGAGCAAGTGAGACGTTGATTGGCTATCGCATCAACTTCCGCCGCGCGGCAAGTATTGTCGTGTTCTGTGTGCGGGAGCCATAAGAAAGAAAAACGGAATGGCTGTGATTCGTCATGTTGATTCCGCGAGTTCCGTTCCGTTGTCAATTTCTGCTCTACGAGACGGCATCCTTATAAGTCTATGGATCGATCACACTTGATATTTCGACGATTGCTATTGACTCACTCAATATGTCTGTATAGACTATAGATTCATATATGTGAATTGTATAAAAGAGTCAAATTTACTAAAACGCGAGAAAATCTCAGAATTGTCGAATATAATACAATATCTGAAAATCGAGACGTAACTGAATTTTAAGGGTTGGTAGATTTACAAAACTTCTTAATGTGCAATGCAAATGTGTTGTTAGGGTGTTGTTTACGTTAATGAACGTAAATATAACAAATAATGGTATATTTATTCATATAACTGCATCATATCATTTTGATTTGTTTTTTGTTTCTGCACTAAGTTGTTTTACAAACTACTTTTTCTTACACACAAGATAATCGCCAAACTATCACGTGATTAATCTTGTATTTCTATTAGTTAAAGCTTAAACACAATAGGCAACAGGGAATAACGAGCCGTCCAATCAGAGCTCTGGTGTGTAAGTTCGATATTATATCCCAGAGCTCTGATTAGATGCTCGTTATTCCCTGTTGTCTGTGCCTATTGTGTTTAAAGGCTTATAATTCTGAGTCGCTGATGACCCTAACTCGAAAAATAGACTCGAATCTAAACGCAAGTTGGCCGATCGATCCAATCAGTCAGCGCCTCGATATGGTTGGTTCGCTGAGAATCAGCACCAGAATCGATAATCGAGTCGGCCTGCAGAGTTGGTAGTCTGATATGACCTTAAGAGGCTGGGCATAATGGAAGGAATAGAGAACAGGGAACAGAGAATAGAAAAATTTCAACCTATCAGAAATCATGTATTGTGGAATATACAGTTTTTGATAGGTAGAAATTCTTATTTTCTGTTCCTTATTCTTTATTCCTTTCATTGTATGCAGTCCTTAAAGGTGCCATTTCATGTGATGCTAAAACACTTGACACTCGTTTTGTTCGTGTTCTCTATTACCCGTATTCTAAAGAATAGTGAGAAGAAGAATGGAAAACTCCATATACAACCAATGTTAAGAAACCCTCATTTTAGGTTATAGTAAACATTTGAAATGTCAGAGGACACGCGCGACATGCACTTATGGCGTCGGTTGCGTGCTCGTTCTTGAGAACGTTGCATTCATGGTAGCCGATCATCGCCACGCGGCGTTGTGGTTACTTCCTTCTGGCGGTAGGAATGTCGCGGGGTGGAGAAATGAAACTTCTAACCTAGGGTTTTATCATTCCTTCTGGCGGTCTTGCGAGCAATATATACGCTGAAAATAAAGTATTATCAACCAGACAACTGTGATCATTTCCCCTCATACTCAATCTAACATAACTGAATATGCTTGCGCACACATATGCGCGTGCACACATGTACGCGCGCACGCACACGTAATGTTATTTAATTTTTTTTTGGATTGAAAATTATACATTAATGATTTTTAAATGTTTTCACATGGAAAAATAATTATACTGTCAAATTAACAGTATCATTACTTTTCCAGATGAAAACATTTAAAAATCGTTAAATATAATTTTCAATCAAAATTAATTATAACATTATTTTTAACAATGTTAAATTAAGAAGTAAATAAAAAATATACATATATTTGAAAAATAGTTTATTCAAACAATGTTGTATTAGATGATAATAAATATCGCAACACAATAAAATAATTACTTATAAAACTTTGATAAAAACTGTAATGCAATAACAATTTTTAGTATTATAAAATAGTTATAACAGAGAGAAATCTGAGAGAGGACAGCCCAAAACCTGTAACCGCAAAATACTACCGCGCACTATTGCCCTCTGATAAAGTAGATGTAAACTACATAGCAACGTCCACTTTTCTTACATATTTGAGAATACATATTTGATAGCACAATGTAGCACATATAGCACGATTATATGAATCAAATATCGATTTATCCTCTCCAGCCTTGAAAAATGGACGATGTATCTTAAGAATGGCAGCATGTAGGGATCTACGTTCTCAATACTTCACTAGCGCAGCGAGTGGAGGAAGCCTAGGGATTTTGTAGGTTGCGAGTTGCCTACAAGCAGCGTCAAAAAAAAAAAAAAAAGAAAATAGATTAGAGTATGGCGCTCGTCCTGTACGGTCGTATTCATATGTATTCCTGGAGTAAATTCATCGTTACTAATTACAAGCAAAGTGGTCGATCTTTACACCTTCCATCACGACAAGCGTGGGCTTGTCTTGAGAATCAGACTTGTCAACAGAGTCGCATATTTCTACATTGGTGACCCTGACGTAATATAGAGGAAGACGTGATTTATCATCATTCGAGCAATTTTCGAAACGAACTTGGTTTCGAACCGAGGCTCATCGTCGACGTCGTGGCCGACAAGGAGGCCCATTGCCGACGTCGTGAGCAGCAGGAGGCTCACCACCGATAGCGTGACCGGTCGCAAGGCTTCATCGCCAAGGCCGGGGTCGGCAGAAAAGTTTCGCCGTCGGAAGCACCGCAGGCACATATCCAACGACAGGCGCGCAGCGTGCCGCCTCCGTGGGAACTGGACGGGCCAGCCCAGGAGCCGGCGTTCAGTATGCCATCGCCATCGTCGTCGCCGCCATTGTGACCAGTGAAGGACGACATCGCCGCCATTGTGACCGGTGAAGCGCGTCGCCGCTATTGTAGTCGGGCAAGTTGCGTGCGCAGTGCGTCAGTTTTAGCGCGCGTAATCCGGCAGAATAGGAAAGTAGATCCTCCGCGTTTTCTTCGCGAGATTAACGCATGAACATTAATTAATGATTTCTTCGTTTTTGGCAAATTAGTATTAAGCGATCGACGTTTTACATAGTGTGCGCGGTAGCGGTTAGTACCTAAGGCCGTTAGGGAATACTGCTAGTTCGTGAGCTTCGACACGGTAGACGTGTAGTCATGGCTCCTCCCACCAATGAGGAAATGCAGGAGCAGTGGATGCAAGCGATGTTTTAGCAGAGCAATGTCGCGCGCGTGAATTCATATAGGGTTCCGAAAATTCCGCCGTTCATAATTAAAGATCCGGTGATATGATTCATTCAAGTCGAGGCCGCGTTCAAGGCCGCACGAATCACAGATTAAGAAACTATGGTGCATCATATGTCTTTGGACGCCGAAGCCATCGCGTGCTGCAAAGATATCATCGCGGAGTCCAATGAGAACGAATCATACACCAAATTAAAACAATGTATTATTGAAAATTTTTCAGCGTCAACAGAGTTACATATTCCCACATTAGCAGAGAGTCAACTGCGACAACTAATAAAAGGCCAAGTGCTTACGTCAGGGAAACCGTCGCAGATCCTCAGTCGACTCCGCAACTTGAACACTGACAAGCGATGTGACGACACCGTAATAAAAACTGTATTTTTTGAATACCGATCGCCGTACATTAGAAGCATTCTTGCGACTTCCGAAAGCACGGATTTGGACAAGCTAGCCAAAATGGCGGATAAAATAGCTGAAACGCGTGACTCTGCGCAGTGTGCTGTCACATCGTTGTCAGAATCGAAGACGTCCGACTTAGAAGCTAGGATGAACCGTCTGGCCGTCGATGTGGCCACCCTCGCGACTCGGTTCGAGCGGTCCAGCAGATCTCAGGTGAGAGACGGGGCAAATAAAAATCGTAAGCATTCCAAAAGTAGACGCTCTAATATCTGCTGGCCGCATCGAACCTTCGAGGACCAGGCGCGAGTTTATAAGGGAACTGACAAATCCCCGAGCTCTTGGCCGAAGCCCAAGGTTCTAACAGACGGGAAAGCGGGGGAGAGTCATCTGCCACCGAGAAGACAGGTATGACGGACGTCGACTCTTCTGTCCGTCTCCACATTCGCGATCGAGTCACCGGAGAGCTATTCCTTGTTAATATGGGGGCGGAAATTTCGCTGCTTCCCAGCAGATATGCGAAGAACAAAACTCCGAGCAATTTTAAGCTTTACGCGGCAAACAATACACATATAGACACGTATGGGGAGTCGTTCCGAACCCTACATTTAGATATACGCCCGCTCACATGGAATTTCTGCGTAGCATCAGTTCCGTACCCTATTATTGGGGCCGATAACATTACCTGATTGACATTACGGTCTCCTTCCGGACCTGAAGGGTCGCAGACTCATCAATCCGCAAAACAATGTGTCGGGCATTGTCAAATCGGTATCACAGCTGGCCATCAGCACGGTCAATCCTACGAAGTTCGCGCGCATTTTATCTGAATTTCCGGAGGTCACTGATCTAGAACAAGCAACTCCGAATTGCAGCGATGTTCGTCATCATATCATTACTACTGATCCGCCGGTAGCCGAGCGCCCCAGGTAATTAAGTCCGGTAAAATTAAAAGCAGCAAAGGCTGAATTTCAACGGCTAGTCGAAGCCGGCATATGCCGTCCGTCCAGTAGTCTATGGGCGAGTCCCATTTACATGATACAAAAAAAAGACGGGACATGGAGGATCTGCGGCGATTACCGTCGTCTTAATGCGATTATAATGCCGGATAAATTTCCCGTACTACATTTGCACGACTGCTCCTTCAACCTACGTGGGAAAGTCATTTTCTCTAAGCTAGATCTGCATCAAGCATACAACCAAATTCCAGTAGCACCGGAAGATATTCCGAAAACGACTGTCGTTACGTCCTTCAGGCTGTTCGAATATAAATTTATGACATATGGTCTTAGAAACGCGAGTCAAACATTTCAGCGTCAAATCTTCCGCGCACTAGGTGACCTGGAATTTGTATTTGCATTCATCGACGACATTCTCATAGCGTCGACGTCTCTCGAAGAGCACGAAGCCCACTTACGCATAGTGTTACAGCGATTAAAAAAGTTTCACTTACGACTCAATATAGAAAAATGCGAGTTTGGCAAGCAAGAATTAGAATTCCTTGGCTTTATGATTAACAGCGAAGGTTGTAAATCAACACTCGATAAGGTTCAGGCCATTCGCGAGTTTTCAAGGCCTAACACTATAGTTGAATTGTGTCGTTTTCTTGGGCTTGTCAACTTTTCGTAAATTACTGCATAATGCAGCTATCGTTCAAGCACCATTAAATGAGTACCTTCGCGACTCACACAAAAATGACAAACGACCAATCACATGGACGCCGGCGGCTGAGGAAGCGTTTGATAAGTGCAAAATGCTGGCCAACGCGACTATACTCTCTCATCCCTTCGACGCAGCCGAGATGCGCCTCGTTTGTGACGCGTCAGATTTCGCCATCGGGGCCGCCCTCGAACAACGTCTGGACGGTGCGTGGAAAACCACTCGCGTTTTTTTTCGCGCAAATTAAGTTCGGCGCAACAGAACTACAGCGCGTATCGGGAGCTTATGGCGATTGCCGAAGCAGTTAAATACTTTCGCTATTTCCTCGAAGGACGAAATTTTAAGATTGTGACCGATCACAAGCCTCTTATCTACGTGTTCATGTAACGTTCCGAAAAGGCATCACCCCGGCAACAGAGACAACTGTCGTTCATCTCGCAATTTACCACGCGTATCGAATACCTATCGGGCAATGATAACATCGTGGCGGATTCCCTTTCCCGCATCGAAGCTATCTGTTTACCTGAGATTGAACTAAATGAGCTCGCAGAGCAACAAGAACAAGACGAGGAACTACGGTCCATCCGCGAATCTCCTGAATTTCCGCTTACCATGAAGCGAATTCAATGAGGGCCGACGCATACTACACTTTATTGTGAAATGATCGGCGAGGCAATCCGCCCCTATATATCGGGATCTTTACGAGATCGAGTTTTTCACATGTTCCATGACGCGTCTCATCCGGGTCCTAAAGTCACTGATCGATTAATCCGGCAACGGTATGTGTGGCCTAACATGCATCGCGATATCGCAAAGTGGTGCAAAAATTGTCTTGATTGTCAGCAGTCAAAAATAACCCGACACGTTCAATTAAATCCTGAAAAATTCGCACCCGATGGGCGTTTCGAGCATGTTCACATGGATTTAATAGGTCCCTTGCCTGAGTCGGACGGGTACAGATATTGTGTGACGATCATTGATAGATTTTCGCGTTGGCCAGTAGCAATACCTCTCAAAGACACCGAAGCCATGACAGTGGCACGCGCGTTTTACGATAATTGGGTAGCAAACTATGGAGCACCTAAGACGTTAACTACAGATCAAGGTAACCAGTTCGAAGCACAGCTTTTCATTGCACTTCTTCGGCTGTCAATGGATTCGCACCACGGCTTATCACCCCGCCTCGAACGGTATGATCGAGCGGTAGCTGATAGAAGGCTGCAATCATGTGTCATACTAATGAAGGTTGGTCACGCGTACTTTCGACCGTACTATTAGGTCTGCGTACTCATGTCCGCCTTGACACTGGCACATCGCCTGCGGAATTCATCTACGGAACGACGCTGCGCGTCCCCGGAGAATTCGTGCTACCGGACGACCTCACTCCGAATCCGCAAATGTTCATCGACGAATTTCGCGAGCATATGCGTAAGATTAAGTCAATCTCGGTAGAGCATAAGAAACGCGCATTTATATTCAAAGATCTATACTCATGTTCTCATGTATTTCTACAAGTGGGCGGTACCAAGAGAGCATTAGAGGGTTATCCCTACACCAGCCCTCACAAAATCGTAAAGCGCGTGTCGGAGCGAGTATTCGACATCAATGTCAATGGTACACAGCGCAGTTTATCGGTCGAAAATTTAAAACCAGCGTATGGCATACGCGAGGACTTATGTGGCGCAACCCCAGAAGCAGGACAATCAACCAATTCGTCCAGCAACGAGCAACCTTTAAAAACATATGCGCGTCCAAAGAAAAAAGTTACCTTCGCCATATAATTATATTAAATCCTCCTAACGACAAAATGCAATTAGCATAAGACAAACACCAAAGATGATAATATGATTTATATAATACGTTTTATATGTTTTATATGGTAGACCTAAGTGCCGGCATTATAAATGTACCTGTTACTTGTCAACCTAGTAATAAACGTAAGGTTTAGATACGTTGTCAATCGGGGGGGAGTATGTGGGGGATATGCAGGGAACTGCGTTCCCAATATCTACTAGCGCAGCGCGCGGAGAAAGCCTAGGGATTTAGTAGATAGAGGTTGCCTACGAGCAGCGCCAGAGAAAAGAGAGATACGTTATGGCGCTCGTCCTACGGATGTATTCACACGTGCTCTAGGAATAAAACTCATTGTTACTTGTTATAAGAAGAGTGGTCGATCTTTACGCCTTCCATCACGTTATACAACGAGCGTGGGCTCGTTTAGAGAATCCGACTCGTCCATAGAGTCACTCTTACCCCACAGGTCTGTGGGAATATGCGACTCTGTTGACAAGTCTGATTCTCAAGACAAGCCACGCTTGTCGTGTGACGAGATGGAAGGTGTAAAGATCGACCACTTTGCTTGGAATTAGTAACGATGAATTTATTGTAGAAGCACGTATGAATATGACCGTACAGGACGAGCGCCATACTCTAATCTTCTTATTTTTTCTTGACGCTGCTTGTAGGCAACTCGCAACCTACAAAATCTCTTCCTTCGCTCGCTGCGCTAGTGAGGCATTGAGTTCTCTACATACTCCCCCCCCCCGAGTAACAACGAATCTAAACACTATGGTTATTTACTAGATTTACAAAATACTGCTTTAGTAATAGGTACATTTATAATGTCGGCACTTAGGTCTACTACGTATCATATTAAACATATCATGTTGTCTTTGGTGTCTGTCTTAAGCTAATTACATTTGTCGCTGGGAGAACTTATCATAGTTATATGGCGAAGGTGACTTTTTTTTCGGACGCGTATACGTTTTTAAAACTGGTTGCTCGTTGCTGAACGAATTGGTAGTTTGTCCTGCCTCTGGGATTGTGTTACATAAGTCATCGCGTAGGCAATACACTGGTTTTAAATTTTCGACCGATACACTACGCTGTGTACCGTTAACATCAATGTCGAATACGCGATCCGACACACGGTTTACAATTTTGTAAGGGCCGGTGTAGGGACGCTCTAACGCTCTCTTGGTATCGTTCACCCGTAGAAACACATGGGAACATGAGTATAAATCTTTGAATACGAATGCATATGTTTATGCTCTACCGAGATTGGCTTAACTTTGTGCATGTGCTCGCGAAATTCTTCAATGAACATTTTAGGATTTGGAGTAAAGTCGTCCGACAGTACAAATTCTTCGGGGACGCGCAATGTCGTTCCGTAAACGAATTCCGCCGGCGATGCGCCGGTATCAAGGCGGACATGAGTACGCAGACATAATAGTACAGTCGAAAGTACTCGTGACCAACCTTCATTAGCGTGACACGATTGCAGCCTTTAAGCTTCGATGCCATCGCTCGATCATACTGTTCGAAGCGGGGTGATACGCCGTGGTACGAATCCGTTGACTGCCGATCAGCTGAAGAAGTGCAGTGAAAAATTGTACTTCGAACTGGCTACCTTGATCAGTAGTTACCGTTTTAGGTGCTCCAAAGTTTGCCGCCCAATTGTCGCAAAACGCGCATGCCACTGTAACTTCGATGTCTTTGAGAGGTATTGCTATTGGCCAACGTGAAAATCTATCAATGATGGATTTTGCGTGCTGATGGCCAGCTGTGGTACCGATTTGATAATGCCCGACACGTACACATTGTTTTGCGGATTGATGAGTCTGCGACCCTTCAGGTCCGGAAGGAGACCGTAATGTCAATCAGGTCGGCCCCAATAATCGGGTACGGAACTGATGCTACGCAGAAATTCCATGTGAGCGGGTGTATCCCTAAATGTAGGATTCGGAACGATTCTCCATACGTGTCTATACGCGTATTGTGCTCGTAAAGCTTGAAATTGCTCGTAGTTTTGTTCTTCGCATATCTGCTGGGAAGTAACGAAATTTCCGCCCTCGTATCAACAAGGAATAGCTCTCCGGTGACTCGATGTGGAGACGGACAGAAGAGTCGAAGTTCGCCATACCTGTTTCCTGGGTGGCAGACAACTCTATTCCCTCGCCTTCCCGTCCGTTAGAGCTTTAGGCTTCGGCCAAGAGCACGGGGATTTGTTAATTCCCTTATCAACTCGCACCTGGTCCCCGAAGGTTCGATGCGGCCAGCAGACACTAGAGCGTCTACTTTTGGAACGCTTACGATTTTTATTTGCCCCGTCTCTCACCTGAGATCTGCTAGACCGCTCGAACCGAGTCGCGAGGGTGGCCATATCGGCGGCCAGATGGTCCATCCTAGCTTCTAAGTCGGACGGCTTCGATTCTGACAACGATGTGACAGCACACTGCGCAGAGTCACTCGCGGTTTCAGCTATTTTATCCGCCATTTTGGCTAGCTTGTCCAAATCTTGCTTTCGGAAGTCGCAAGAATACCTCTAATGTACGGCGATAGGTATTCAAAAAATACAGTTTTTATTATGGCTTCGTCACATCACTTGTCAGTGTTCAAATTGCGGAGTCGACTGAGGATCTGCGACGGTTTCCCTGACATAAGCACTTGGCCTTTTATTAGTTGTCGCAGTTGACTCTCTGCTGACGCTGAAAAATTTTCAATAATACGCTGTTTTAATTTGGTGTAGTCTGTGGGAGGCAATAGATGGGAGCGATTTATCGTTGCTGGCTCCCCCATTTTTCACTGTGCATCTTATCATACCAATTCCGTAATTGATTTGACCAATGTTTCGCTTCCGTTAGTATTGAATTGGTATCTTGGTCCTGACTCATGAGGCAGTGATTATCATTGAAGCCCAAGGCAAGCAGAATTGGGAATAGGAGAGTTTTGTGTCTACACGCTAGGGACATAGACTGAATACTTTTTCGTGACGTGATGAATGAGAAATTAAAACTTATTACGGATCTGGAATCTGGAATGGAGACAGAAATCATATATTCGACATTCACTGCCATAGTTGACGAGGTGATTTCATTAGTTACTCCATCCAGACATACTGAGAGACGAGAATGTAAGGGAAAGCAGAATCAAATACCTCTTCCGTGTCCATGATGGACAGATGAAAGTGACAGATTGCTCCTTCGTAAGGAAGCTTTGCAGAAGTTTAAGCAGACAGATATGAGGGAAGACTTTATAAACTACAAAAAAAGTGTGGCGATTACGAGACGAGAACTTCGTAGAATTAAACAAAATAAATTTAGAGATTTCTGTGAAGGCCTGAGGAAGGATTCAGATGTGTCCTTTGTTTGGAAGATAGTCAAAAGATTTCAATCCAGATACAATCGATCGGAGCTAACGAATATTCTTCGGATAAAACGGTGAGGATTCTTGATCGATGAGCTTAGGGTAGGATGGGTTTGTAATATGACGCCCTTGTTTGAAGGCGAGAACTACAATGAGTTTCTAGATTCACCTCTGACGGAAGAAGAATTGCTGTTCGTAATTAGGAATCTCAAGGTCAAGTATAGTTCGGGAATAGATGGTATCGATTATGTCATTATCAAGCAGCTGTCTCCTAAAGGTAGATATACATATTTCTTCGCATTTGCAATTTCATTTTTGCTAGTGGATCTTTTCCGTCAGGTTGGAGGAAGTACCTACTCACGTTTATACTCAAAGTAGAAGTTTCGGCTGATAGCTCTCGCACCCTATCTATGCAAGGTAATGAAAAGAATTCTAAGTAATAGATTAAATTGGTGACGAGTGAGAATAAGTCCTAGGTCGCAGTTTAGTTTTTGTAGAGGGCTTTCATGCATGAATAATTTATCAACTCTCTATGGAAATTCTCAGAAGCTTTCGGATACTTCGGTGGCAGCTTTCCTTGATATCAAAGCAGCATATGATAACGTTTTAATTGATATATCAGTTAACAGATTGGTGAATCTGACATACTGGCTAGGGAGGCTATTGTCTCTGGTAGAAATATGCAATTGGAAATCCCAGTTTCTGAATTCTCAGATCTATAGAACTAACAGATGTACAATGAATTGTTTGGGTCGACTAGCAACGAGTCGCTTACTCGGTATAGGATATTGTAACAACTATTTGATGGAGTCCAAACATGTTTGATTCAGAAAATTTAAAATAAAGAGAAGGACAGTTATGACTATTAATAAAATTAGGTCAGGCCACACATCTTTGAGGGAAAGTCTTTTCCGCTTCGACATAGTGGATTCCCCATTGTGTGTTAGATGCGACGTATGTGAAATTCCAAATGTTTTTTGGGAATGTAGTGCTTTTACAGAACAGAGACGGGTATTGCAAAATGCCGTGGTCAGGGCGAGAGCCTCCTCCCTCACCCTGTCGAATACCTCATGGCTATAATTGATGAGGATACAATTTATATCTTAAACACGTTTATCTGCTCTATTGATAAGTTTATCTAGTGTTCTAATTTTCGTTCTTTTATTTATGTTAATTTGATTAAATTTAAGTCAACGCGACGACATGTAACACTTGTCATTTTATTTTGTTATCTTTATTTAGGTTATTACAGTTTATGTTATTTAGTTATTAAGAAAAGGTATTTTTCATAACTGTCTGCTGTTTTAGGTTAGTTTTTATGGATCCACAGTAGCTGTCAATCTAGCTTATTTATATGTTTTTGCGCGATATTATTGTGATGTTGAAATGTAAAAAATTTAATTTTATGGTCTTTAATTATAAGCTAGATCTAATATATGAGCGCACAATCTGTGCGCTGTGATTATGAGGGGGAACCTTATTCCTCAGCAATGGAAATGTACCTTAAGCACGTGCTAGTGATATTAGTTTCTTATGTAGTTCCTGCCTGATAGGCTTGCTCCTAACGGCCTGTATTCCTTCTTATATTGTCATGATAAAAAAAAATGTCTTCCATTCTTCTTCTCACTATTCTTTGTATTTATATTCCTTTCTTGAGAAATAAGGATTACTTGTTCCTCATTTCACGTTTCATAAATCTTCCTTGACTAAGCAAGGAGTCTTATTAGTTTTCTTTTGTCAAGAGACATTACGAATTTCCTTGAGGAGGAGATGTAGCCTTCATAATCAAGCAAACTTCCAAATTTAGTTCATCACACCGTCTTTTTACTTTCGATAGCTTTTAATTTAGATTTATCGCATTGATAATTATTTTTGATAGCTTTTTCTTCGGAAATAAGCTGCGCCAAAAGCATTTTTCCTTCTTTGTATAATAAACATAATGGCAAATTCGATTGGAAGCATTGATGCATATTAAAGCCATAGTACACTGATTTAATTGTATAAAAATAAAATGCAAATACTTCGAATTATGAAATACATATTTTATCTAATAATAAACGTATTGAGTATTACACAATTTAATCAATTTCTATCTTTATTTATAAACATATTTTAATGTTATTTTGTGTACGACAGCTTTAATGTGCACCAATGCGCACTGAGTGCGTCCAATTGAATCCGCTATTAGTTTTATCTTTTTTCATTATTGTTGCAAAATGCATGATTATGACTTTATTTAATCAATAATGCCTTTATAATCTTTATTCGTAATTCATGATATTAGAAAGTTTGCATATATTGTATTATATATTATGACATGCTGCCTTCAGTATGTTACTAAAATCTCTAAAATATTTCTTCCTTTAGGAAGGAAGACTTAAGATCCATTTGTGTAACAAGGACACCTTGAAGAATCGAGGCCTTCATGAAGACTTCCTTCACTCTTAAAATAAGGAAGGACTACGAATATGAGTATATATAATTTTACCTATGGTTGACGCTAAAAAGTTCGTTTCTATCCAACTTTCTAGTGTTGGCGGGCCAATTCTTGTAATATAAAATTTATTTTGTGCATTTTTAATTGGAAAATTTTGTTTATTAAAGTTCCAACATGCAAAGCGAAGAAAGTGAAGTAAATTAATAAACATGAAATAATACTTTGAAAGAATAGATCTGGACACGGAGGAAACTCGTGAAACGCATAATCTTTATATAGAAAGCACCATGGAAGTCTCAAAAAAAAAATTATCAAATACCTCTACGGGGAGAGTATTCTTGCTAAAGTAAATACTTTCAGCAAACTCAGGTCTTCTCTAGCCAAGAAACTATCAAACTTGGCATTTCTAAAACGCTGCAAGGATAATAACATCATCCCAAAGTTCCTACAACTCAAGGATTACCTAGGAACTCACAAATCCAAAAACATCCTTCATAAAACCAGCCTCATTCTCAAAGAATGCATCCACTTTACTAAGTTACAAATAGCCTAGATTTCCCATAAAACATTTAAACTCCACATGCTCCTATTCATCACGTTGTGGCATGATATCTGACAAGCCCTAGATCGTATTACATACGAACAAGCCACGAAGACCCACACACAATTTTCTGGAAGACAGAAACAGAAATACATTAACCTTGTCCCTCACAAAAATTCACAACCCTCTTTACTTAACGTCAAGAACCTATCCAACAAAGACCTGTCTCAAGACACTATATCTGTGCTTGCCAAAGGCCCTAACTTCGCAGTGGCACCTAGAAAGATTTCAAAGGAAGAGATTATCAGCCAAATAGAATCAACCATCTATCGACATCAGAACAAGCAGATAATATCCGCAGACAGGTAACCAATATCCTTTCCAAAGCCAAACCCCCTCCATCGAACATCACTAGAGAAGAGCGATTGGCCCTCCAAGATCTGTACAGGGACATAGACATCATCATGCTTCCAGCCGACAAAGGCAATACGACAGTAGTCATGAACATATCAGACTATAAGAAAAAGATAAAGAATCTTCTCTCGGACAAAGCATATAAAAAACTTGACAAAGATCCAACTAATACAATCGCGCAAAACATCAAGATCCTGGTGGAAAAAAGCAACATTCCCAAAATCAAATCAACATTAAAACCTACAAATCCTCTCCCATCAAGACTATACGGACTATCAAAAGTACACAAATCAAACATCCCCCTCAGAACTATTGTCAGCGCCATACACTTCCCGACGTACAACTTATTCCGCTTCCTAGCACAAACATTACAACCCCCCCTCCCTCACTGGAAAATCCGAATCACACATAACTAACTCAACGGACTTTATACAAAAGATCCAAAAAATCCGACTACGTTCCACAGACCTGTTTATAAATTTCGACGTAGAATCCCTTTTCACACAAGTCCCAATAAAAGACACATTAAACATAATAAAGGCCTCACATGAAATTTCCTCTGACCTCATCCCGCTAATAGAGCATTGCTTAACAATCACTTACTTCTCCTATAACAACCAATTTTATGAACAAACTTCAGGAGCGACAATGGATTCTCCTATTTCTCCTGTAATTGCCAATCATCTTCATGGAGCATTTTGAGAAAGATGCTGTCAGGAAAACACTCAAAAAACCAGAAGTTTGATTCCGTTACGTAGACAACACATTCATGATATGGAGACGTGATATGGAGAGCCGAACTCTGTAAATTCCTTATTTTCCTCAACAATCAACATCCAAATATCCACTTCACTATAGACATAGAGGAAGACGGAAAACTCCTCTTCCTAGATGTTCTTATCTCTAAGAAAGCTAGCGGTACCTTAGGCCATCAAGTATATAGAAAACCAACACACACAGATAGATACTACATGCCGAGTGGCACCACCAGCACAAAAACAGTCTGCAAGCAATTCACTTGTACATAATTTTCACCATCTTTGACAAAGAACATCTACAGACAGAACTCAATCACTTAAAATTAGCCTTACAGAAAAACGGACACAACAAAAAAGACATAAAACAATCAATAAACATGCAAACAAGACAAAGTTTCTGACACAATCAGACGAAAGGATCCTATCCATTCTCCCATATATCAAAGGAACAACAGATCGGATTGGCAAGATATTAAACAAACACAATATCTGAACTATCTTCAAACTATCCAAAAAGATAGGACAAATCCTAAGAAATCCTAAAAATCATAGACCTTCACTCAGGTCCGCAGGAGTATACAAAATACTTTGTTCCTGCGGGCAAGTATACATTAGAGAAACTGGGAGAATGGTCAACCTACTGATAAAGGAACACCAATGTGATGTCAGGCTAAAACACGTCACGCAATCAGCATTATCAGAACACAACATCGAAACAGGACATCAAAATTGTTTGACAAAACGACCACAATAGCCAACATAACATCATACTTTCCAAGAAAGTATAGAGAAGCCATAGAGATACAAAAACACCCTAACAATCTAAATAAATATAATGGCTACAACATAAATAAAATATGAAAAACCATTCTCCCGGTTATTGAAGACTGATCGATTCCCCCACCTCCTCCCCCACAATTCTCTTTTTTCCCCCTTATCACTCCACAAGTAGCGTAATATAAAAAAGAAACGATCCGGAGGAACAGCTCAGTATCAGGCTGCTCCTCGCCCTGATGAAGTGAACTGCAAGGTTCACGAAACGTTGGCATTTCAAGAATGGATCTGGACACGGAGGAAACCCGCGAAACGCATAATCTTTAATACTTTGAATATTTTTCTAATATAATATAGATAATTATTTAGAATACTCTATCCCACTTATAGCAAATATAATTATATTTCGACCCGAGTGGATTTGATTTCATTTGAATTAGATAATATTCAACTATTAATTGATGTTACATATTCCATCAATAGCATACAACGTCATTAAATCAACCTAGGTTGATGTAAATCAGTCTGGGTCGAATACGCTGTTAATAAAAATATACTCATTCGATGCGTTTTCACTCAAAACGAAAGAATCTGTCAGAAAAAAAGCTGTGATCGGTTTCGTGAATTAAGTTATTAAGCGTTAAAGTTGGAGACTTTAGAAGTTAAAATATCTGCATCGATGAGATACTATTAAAGAACTTACAGGAATTTGCGTCTTTGTGAATATTGAAATAAGAGTTAAAAACTGACAATATTGTACTAATTTTATGATTTATTAGTTTAATAGACATATTTATGCATTTAGAATTCAATAATATTCGATTTTTCTTTAAAATTGATTTCGGTGTTATAGTCAAAGTTTGATTATCAACAGAGATAAAACTGCAGAGAAAAAATTGTAATTTTTCTGCAATATATAGGATGTTATAGCTTTACAACTATGCATATTTATTTATGGAATATTTATGTAATAAAAAATCATGAATTTAATAATGTATGAGCCAAATATTTATGTTAATAATAGCAAATTTATATCAATTGTCGATAATATCAGCGTTCCTCAATTATTTCCAGACCCTTGAGGCCCTTTTTACCGCCGAAACTTTGCCCAGGGTTGACGGTCTTTAATAGTATCTCGTCGATGATATCTGTCATCTCGACTCAATATAGCACTCTGCCGAAAACGGCCGATTAAAACCGATTAAAATATAATCCGTTTTAATCGGTTCAATTCGCATTCGGATTAAAAAATAATCAGTTTCAATTCCGGAAGAATCGTAATCGGTTTTCATGTCACTTTCGCGAATTATTTCCGATCCGAATTCATCACGTTCTAATTCATATTGTTATCAATCCAATAGATCCAACTAATCGGATGAATATGTAAAAATAATCCGCTCGAATCGTATATTTTTCTTGTAACGGCTCCATTTCAATTACAGGAACACTGATTCAATTGGTTTTAATTCTATTTGCTGGGAAAGATGACATTAGTCCGGTTGAATTCGAAGTTCTCCGATTTTGGGAATGAAAATAAACTCAGATTTAAGGATCTTTAATACACAACTAGGTAATCAAATTTGCTTCTCATCGGCAAAAGTAATTAGATTTAATCAAAACTTCTCCGATTTTGGGCGATATTGAAATCTATTTCAATGCAACAAGTATTAACTTTTTTTGTATCCGCGGTAAAAGTATTCGACTTATACTCGTTTCCATCAAATAATATATGTTATGTTCATAATTAAATATTAAGTATTTTTATCGTGTACTTTGTAAGGAATGGAATATATATAAATAATTTTGAAATCATTGAAATTGAAAATAATCTTTTTGGTCGAATTATTTTAGACTAATAGCGTTTCTTTGTTTATTGGAGACATAAGAATTTAATTTTTGTTTCTATTAGAAGTACTTGTAACGATGAAAATAAAATTTTACAAATAAAAATACGTACATTGACAATTTAATTTTTACCAAAAAATCGGAGAAATTCTGATTGAATTGAACTATTTTTGTCAGTCATGACAAAATCGGATTTACGCTGCATTAAATCCGATTTAATTTTCAACTGTTAATTGAGAGAAATTCCGACCGAATCGGATATTTTTTGCTCACGGCAAAATCAGATTTTCGTTATATCAAAACCGATTTCATTATCGTCCGCAAAATCGGAGAAATTCCGATTAAATAGGATTATTTTTGCCGGTTGCGAGAAAATCGAATTATCGTTTCATTAAAATGGATTCCAATATCGTTTGCAAAATCGGAGAAATTCCGATTAAATTGAATTACTTTTGTTGGTCACAACAAAATTGGATTCAGATTGCATTAAATACGATTTCGTTTTCATTTATGGAATTTATGATTGAAACAGATTCATATGATCCAATTATAATCCGTATGAAGCGCATTAAATCCGATTTATTTATTTTCAATCGGTTTCAATATCCTATTCTTGATGCAAAAATCCCGATCGATATGAATTACTTTTGTTTTAATCAGTTTTAATCAGTTGTTTTCGGTAGGGTATGTATATGTTCTGCATTAATTACACAAATTCATTGTTTTAAAAACAAATTCTCTGCTTCACAAACACAAATTCATTGCTTTAAAAACAAAAATTCATTGCTTTAAAGACACAAACTCACTGCTTTAAAAATACAAATGCTCTGCTTCACAACACAAATTCACTGTTTCAAATTCTTTGCTTTACAATTACAGATTCACTGCTTTAAAAACAAAAATTCACTGCTTTAAAAACACAAATTCTCTGCTTTACAATCACAAATTCACTGCTTTAACAACACAAATTCACTGCTGATACAAAGAATTTGTATGTTTAAAGTAGTGAATTTATATTTTTAAAATAGTGAATTTGTGTTTTTAAAGCAATGAATTTATGTAATTACAGCAGAACGTATACATAGCGCTATATTGAGTTGGGATGACAGATATTTTAACCTCTAAAATCTCCAATTTTAACTCGATTCACGACGTTGCGTTTTTTTTTGTCAGATTCTTTTGTTTTGAATGAAAATGCTTTCGAATGAGTATATTTTTTGTATATGTATTTTTTTAGTATATTTTTATTAAGATTTTAGGTGGAATGGGGTATTCTAAATAATTACCAAGTATAATATTATGTGAAATTTCTTTTTGAATTAAATTTACACATTCTATTATCCATGCGTGATATTTATAATTAAACATGTTAAATTTTAAATTACAGAATAAATGACACATGGCAGAAATCTATTGTCTCCTCGCTACAGATTACAAAGATTAGATTATTACAAAGGTTCAATATTTCTTGACGCTAGAAAAGCATTTCAGCGTCGCATGAAAAGGCACCTTAAAAAGATTCCACTTTCGTAAATAAAGGTAGACCGATTTTGCGTTTTGAGTTAAAGGGGAGCACAGACTCTTGCATAACACGTAATGCATAAGAAAATGTATCAATCGAAGTCCTCCGTTTCCTTCCTTTTCATGATTTTGATTCATAAGATCCTCCACTTAAAAATTAGAATATAGGATTGCACACACATTATTTTAAAATATATTTTTGTAAATTATTAATTTAAAAATATTTTGCTGTTTTATACAGCTGCATCCTTTCATCAGCAAAAAATTTTCTTGTCTTCTTTTTTAAATTTTTCCAACAACTTCTCAAACTTCAGAACTTCGACATTTGCCAGAAGATCTACTATTAAATGATTGTTCTATAACTTTCCAACATTTATCTTTATCTTTTGAGGTTACCGTATCAGATTTCTTATTTTCAAAAACGTCTTTATATTGCAGCATTAAACTTATTAACATTATTTTCTCTGCATCAAAGAAATTTTAAGCACGTTTACATTGAGATTTCTTTTCTTCACTCATTATATTGTTTACAATTCTACAGAGATAATAATAGAAAAAATAAATTTTAAGGTTTTCGGCCGTCTGTCACACGTTTCGTTAGAACAAACGTTGAACCAATCAGCATTCAAACGTTCAAATTAAAGAAATTTTATTTTAACCGTATAGCAAAACAACATTTCTTTAAATCGAAGAAACTTTTCTCGAAGTGTATAATAATACATATTGCTGTTTTATAATGTTTTAATTTTTTACATGATCATTCGATGAAATTTATGCGGGTATCCGAACTCCATGAGCGGTAGTGTACGATATATGCAGAAAAATATCATTCTAGTGCTAAGAGAGGACGCAAGTTTTATTCTTCTTCGTTCGAGTAACGATTATCTTTACAAAGAATATTTTCTTGATATAATTTTTCTTAATATAATTTTAAAATATACTTATTATTTACTTGAAACAAGTAATACTTATGTAAAATTTTTCTGTATGTACATATGCACGCTTTAGAACGAATAAAACTGAGTTTTCGAAGAGTTCTTGATTATTTCCCAATTTTCAAGATATTATTTCTAAAGCGCCGAATATCCGCCATCGTTAGCTTGGGGAGTGGAAAGTGGCTGCGAACCACTAAACTCGAACGGCAGGCCATCCCCGCTCTTCGCGGCCCGGCTGGCGCGCTATGCGATCGGTAAGCTGTTCTTCCGGCAATAGTAGGCCGGGCGGATGCACGTATTCGCCTATCTTTAAACATTAATTTCTCGTTAACTATTGCGTAAATGGTAGATGACTTTTCGACTCAGTTCGATTCACTCTACCTGCTCATGATGGATGACGAAATATGTTAAAATCATCCTGTATATGTCAAATAAATGAATTATTAAATTTAAAGACTCTTGCCTGTTTCTGATAGCGTTGTTTTCTCTTGTCTAAAACAATTTTCTATGCAACAAGGACGTTCTCCTTGTAAGTGTGCGCTTTGTGACAATATCATTGAAATTTGTACCGACCGAAATTTTTATCTCTTCATTTGGATGATTGGTAATTTTTTATATCGTGGCAAACAGCCAATTGCATTGAGATGTCTCTTTAAAGTAGGAGTTTCTTTGAATACCATTTCTGCTAAATATCCTACATTCGTCTTACAATTGATATTTACATCCACCAACATCGGATATTGGAAATATTTCTGACAAAATTTGTGCATGCAGTTTGTAAATATGATTAATGCCGTTTTTCACCGTGTGGGTAATTAATTTAAAAAACAAATTCTTTTCTGTTACTTTATTCATATATTGCATGATATGATGTAAGTCGTGTCCTGCTGCAAGTAATATATATTTGGAAAATATTGTCGAATGCGCAAGTATTAACAATAGTGTAAGTATCATTTTGTATTTTTAATGATTTTAATGACACACTGTTACCATTTTTAAAAATTGGAATTTTTGCAGCCTTTTTGCATGTAAGCGCATCTGTTATTTTGTGCGGATTTTTTCCTAGATATAAAGCATTGCTTTTATTTGATTTTATCTATCCATGCTAATTTCCTACTTCACGGTTTGCTAAAATATCTTTTATGTTCTGTACATTTTTGTATATTACATATATGCGAAATTGACCATGATCCTCTTCTGTATCTTCAAACGGTATTGAACACTCATACGCTATGTATTTACTGCATAATTTACATGCATGTGCATCTAACGATTTATCATTATTCTTGCATGCAGGACACGAATTATTTGAATCTAAAGCTAAATTAGAATTATATTCTAAATCGGAATTATATTCTTTTACAGATGAATTATATTCTTTAACGATAGATCCTCTAAATCTGCAGATGATACAATTACATTGTTAGTTACAGTTATTACTTTGAGCATCAATAATTTTTAACACACCGCGTAAATGATTTACATGCTTTTGAAAAGAATCAATGCGCAGTAATGAACAATTTTTTAGTAATAGTGATTTTAATTTATTAAACACTCACTTTCGATTGATGTACTGGAAGCAGGTATGCGACCATAGCCGAATTGATCCGTATAAATGTTTGATAGATATTCACAAAATATGATAGATATTCACAAAATATTCAGAATTATTAGATTTAATAATTATATGAATACCTTATAATACCTTGTATACTATGTAATACCTTACCACTTATAAATAAACTCATCATTGACACACCCGAGTTTGCATCTGCATGCAGATATGTAATGGTTTTTAAATTGAAAACCACATTTCATGTGCGTGGCTTCCCAAAATTTATTTGTTATTAACTCCTGCCAGGTTGTAGAACCTTGCGCAAACGATAATATGTCTTTCCCTTTCCTTTCACTCGTCTCTTGTATACTTTATCAATTAATAGATTTATGAAATCTTTTCTTAATAGGGAAATAATAAAATGCTTTTCGTTGCAAGTACTATCACTTACAGATTTTTTATCCCACATTGAATTATTACTTAACAGGTTTTCAATCGCAGAAACACTTTCGTCATTACGGGATAATGATTTATTTTAAATGTCATTTTTAATGCCATAACAACGCATTGTGATCATACAGGGTGCGCCAGAGAAACTTACTTTTTTGAAAGTTCAATAAAAACAAAAGTACTTTAGTTATTGTTGTAATTCTTTTTTTATTTGAAAATACAATGTCCCAATTTTTTTTTCATACCGTCTTAAAAATTACATCGGTTAAATGGCGACCCCCATCGCGCATACACTGGTTAAGTCGTTTTTTGAAGTTCTCGTCCACTCTTCTCAGCATATCAATCGGAATATTGGCAATAGCGTCGCGAATGTTGTTCTTCAGGTGATCTATGGTCCGTGGTCGATCGACATAAACAAGGGATTTCAAATAACCCCATAAAAAAAAATCACATGGACTCAAATCCGGAGAGCGCGCCGGCCATGGGAGATCGCCTCGGAGAGAGATGAGGCGGTCGGGGAAACGTTGTCGCAGCAAATTCATTGAGTCTCGTGCTGTGTGTGCTGTGGCTCCATCTTGCTGAAACCACACGTCCCTAACGTTCATTTCTTCGAGGCTTGGAAGAAAAAATTCCTCGATCATGCTCCTGTAACGAGCTGCACTCACTGTAACTGCGCGTTCGTTTTCTTCAAAAAAATAAGGGCCAATTATTCCCATTACCGATATCGCACACCACACAGTAACTCGTTCACAATGAAGTGGCTTCTGGTGAAGTTCACGCGGATTCTCACCACTCCAATAACGCATGTTTTGCTTGTTGACGGAGCCGGAAATGTGGAAGTGAGCCTCGTCACTGAAAAAAACGACCGCGTCTTGAGGCAGGTTGTCAAGCAGCAATTCGCATGCATTTTGACGGGCAACAAAATCGCGTTCACTTAATTGTTGCACAACAGCCAATTTATAGGGATGAAATTGAAGTTCTTCATGGAGAATTCGTCGAACAGTGGTGTCCGAAATTCCCAGAGCAACTGCATGTTTGCGAGCCGAACGCCGGGGAGAACGCAGAATTGACTGCCTCACTCTTTCCACAGCTTCCGGTGTTCTGCTGTTCCGTTGACGTCCATTTCTGGGTTTAGCGACATTTCCACACTCCTGAAATGAGTTGACCCACGACAGAATCGAATTACGGCCAGGAACGAGTCTGTGAGGAGGAATTTCGAAGCGAGCGCGAAAGGCACGTTGCGTAGCAACAACTGAGCGACCGTTACAAAAGAAGCTCTCGACGGGCGAAGGCCCGCTGCTCTCTAGACCACAGCATAATGGCAACTGACGAGAATGGGAAACAAACTTGGGGACGTCCCTCTC
Organism: Acromyrmex charruanus; assembly: GCA_017607545.1. Taxonomy (NCBI): domain Eukaryota; kingdom Metazoa; phylum Arthropoda; class Insecta; order Hymenoptera; family Formicidae; genus Acromyrmex; species Acromyrmex charruanus. The sequence goes on along the minus strand of JAANIC010000747.1, from coordinate 449,074 downwards.
CAGATGCGCCCCCTCCCGCCCCTCTACCTGCCCAACTCAACGGTCAGGAATTTTTTCAAATAAGTAAGTTTCTCTGGCGCACCCTGTATATAAATTATTATTATTCGACACTTTATTTTGCAAATCTTTTGCGATGACATTCCAAATATCATGCGTCTTTGATAAAATATTATTATTATTAACAATAACATGTTTATATTTCAAGCTCGCTTTCTTAATTCTGTCGATCAACTTTTCCCGATCTGCTATTTACTGGATTCATAATGACAATTATCCTTACACACCGCTCGAAACCGTGAACACGATTCGAAGACTTAATAGAGACTAAAGAAGGATTATTCCTGAACATATGATCGTCTACCAATCATAATCCTTTGACATCTATCAAAGCCATTGCTTGCAATTCGCGATTTTTAAGCATCTATTCTATCAAAGCAATGATTCACGGCTGGCGACTTTTCGGTATCTATTAAAAATAAAGTTCGTGACAAATTTCACAAATCTATTGATTGAAAACGTATTTATTGTATACTTATTAGAGAGATTTCTTTAAAGATAATTATCCATTCAATGAGAAACATTAGTCAGTATGTACATAAAAAACGTATGCAAACTTTACTAGAAATATTTGCGATATTCAATATCAGTGAATATAAATTCGATTGTGAGAGTATCGAGCGATTCGGTTGCATGGAGAGTATATTACTCTTGAGCCCAATAGGGGATAATTTTCGAAGAAAGGGCGAGGGAACAAAATCTGAAACTGTACATTTTTGGTGGTACAAATTATACCCTCTCGATTGTAAAGGTATTGACTGATTCTGCTCATCGCAAAGAGTACTTTATTCTTGAGCCTAATAGGCGTTGGGGACAGGGATGGGCGATGTTCAGAAAAAACATCAATGTTCGAAAATCGATTATTCGGAAAAAAAATCGATTCATCGATTTAAAATCGAAAAGTATAAAACATGAAATAAACTATATATGACTGTTATTATTATGAATTATGATTTTATATTAATTTTATTCAAAGTAAATACTCTCGGCCGATATTTAGAAATTCTTTCTGCGGTTAAAAAAAAAATCTCATTGATGATAAAAGAACAAAAGATTATTTGGATAATAAATTAGGATTTAGGTCCAATAAAAATGTAAGATTAATTTTCTCGGTTCAATTTTCTTTTTATTTATTTGCAATTTAAGAATTACAAAGAGATAAATATTAAGCTAACCGAAATTGAAGTTAATCTTGCATTTGTAAACCCGAGCTTATAAATAGGAAATTTTTCGTTATAATTCAACTAAGTTCAAAAAAGTTGTAATATAAAAATAATTGAGCTATGTTCTTTCATTTCTCTTTGATTAGAAGTAAAATGAATGATCGATGTGAACACTCGCAAATCAAGTCGAATACAACTCGAATATTAAGCTAATCACGCTAGCGCGTTTTAGTGAATAAAGAAGTTTCACATTTCATAGATATATTATTTGCGCGACGTCTTCTGCACTTTCACCTACTGCCCGTATCCTTTCCAGTTGTTTGATTTATAAGGAGTTTTGGTTAGTTTGATTTGTTATACAAGTAATATAAATTGTTTATATTTTATTATCTGTTAATGATGATATTTTTATTATATCTATATAATTTCGTTACTAGTTTAATTGGTTGTAATTGAAATAGAGAATGAATAACAGATTTACTAATTGAAGAAATAGTGTAGCGGGTAACGTAGAAGATTCATAATCCAGAGATCCCAGGTTCAAATTCCACTAAAGTGCATTTTTTAATATCAATTTGAAGTAGTTAATTTCAGGTATAATTATTATAAATTTCTTAGGAATTATATCTTAGGAATACATTTGTATAACTCTTAAATATGAATGTTTTTTTTTTCAAATATTAAACTAGTGTCAGCTCGGATGAAATCCATTTTAATCCATTCAATCTATTTTCATGGATTTAAAGTACGCATTAAAAAAATTTTAATCTATTTTAATCCATTCTCGTTTGCTGGGTAAACTATATAAAGTATTTTATACAAAGTAAGTAATTTAAAATAATATATGAAATAAAACTTTACATAAAGGAAACATATGTAACATATTAATCGCGATAATTATTACTTAATACAGGAACATAAAAAAACACGTGCTAAACTAGCATCTTATACTAATCCTCACTCTTTTTGTGAAAGAGAACTCAAAAACAATAGTTGGTTTAAGTGCTCATTAGTTACTGTTCGTATTGTTCGTAGTGCCTAGAGAAATGGCATCACTGGCAACCGATGTTGAGTAAAATGGACATCGATGATTAATCAATCAGAGAAAATATCAAGTAAAAATATTCGCTTCAGCCAAAGAAAACATCGATGTATCGATTAATCGCTTAACATCGCCCATTCCTAGTTGGGGATAGTTTCCGAAGGAATGGCGGGAGTACAAAATCTGAAACTACACATTTTGGTAGTACAATTACCCTCTCAATCGTAGGGATATCGACTGATTCTGGCGAAAGGTACTTTACTTTTGATCGTAATAGAGTTAAGTTTAATCGGGATATTGTTTTTCGGGTAATGGATCAATATATTAATTTTTTCTTGCTGATCCAAATTAGTACAAATTCAATTCTTTCTATTTGTACCTTTGTTTCTTCTTTTTTCTTATGTGGTCCTGCTGGCTTAATATTAAGCTAGCAGCGCCACGTTTTTTTTCAAAACGGCACAGAATAAAAAATTTTTATTGGTGGTACAAATTAGTACAAAATGAGTACTAAAAAATTAAATTGGTCCGGATTGATTCTGTTCATTTGGTCTTACCGACTTAATAGAGGTTAAGATAACAATCGAAGAGCAAATCCTGCTGGTATAATCGATGCTTTGGCGGCAAAGCTATCAAGTTTACGCAACCCTGCAGCTGGAAACCAGCGATACAAAAAAATTAGAGGCAGATAGTTTGGCCGTGGCAACTCGTCGTCTCATAGTTAGAGATCGTGTCACCGGCATCAAATTTTTAGTAGACACTAGAACGGATGTCTTAACCATTCCCGTCTCAAAACGCGATCGTACATTAGCGATCGGGTACTCTACACTGAAAACGGAACAATCATCCCTACGTATGGACAAAAATTATTCCAGCTTGATTTGGAATTCCGTCGTGTTTTTCAATAGCTCTTCATAATCGCCGACGTGGACATCTTCATTATTGGCTCAGATTTTCTAGCACGTTTCAATTTGCTGCCTGACATACGGCACAAGCGTTTAATCGACGTTAGCACGTTTTTTTAAAGTCTACTCAGCTTGTTAACAAAGCTATTCCTCGATTAACAGCGTTGGCCGACGATTGCCCATACAAAAATCCTAAGCAAGTTTTCTGAAATAATTAGGACGTCAATCACGCACAAACAAACCGCACACGGGGTGGAATATCGAAACAACGAGTCCCCGGGTTTGAGTTTTGCCAAATAAAACCAGACGACTCTGTTCAGAAAAACTTAAAGCAGCTAAACAAGAGATGCGATAAGGCTTATGTAGACCTTCCAAGAGCCTTTAGGCTAGTCCCCTACATCCCGTGCAGAAGAAGAATAGCGATTGGTGTCCGTGTGGAGATTATCGCAAACTCAATGAGGTAACCTTGTCAGATTGTTACTCAATTCCGTTCTTGTAAGACAGCACACATTTCCTGCATGGCAAAATCGTGTTCTCTATGGTAGATCTAGTACGTGCATATCAACAGATTCCAATCCGCGAATCGGATATTCCTAAAACCGCAATTATTACACCGTAGTTCGGATTTTTCGAATTTTCTTATATGACATTCGGACTTCGTAACACAGCGAAAATTTTTCAAAGATTTATGAACCGGGTAACCGTAAGACTTGACTTCCGTTTTACTTATATTGGTGACATTTTAATTGCTTTGCAGGATGAAACACAGCATAAGGAGCATCTAAAACTGTTCGACAGACTTCAACAGCATGGCATCAATCCGAATAAATGTGTGTTCGGACAGAAAAGTGCTAGATTCCTGGGACATATAATCAGCTCTGAAGGCATCAAACCTTTACCCAAAAAAGTCTAAGCTATCGCTGAATTTCAGGAACCAGCTATAGTCAAAAGACTTCGACGTTTCTTAGAAATGCTTAATTTCTATAACCGGTTTCTCAAAGACCTCGCAAGCATGCAAGCTAAATGCAACGCTATTGCTAAATGCAATCTCGGGGCATAAACACAACAACAAAGCAAAAATAGAATGGACTTCTGAGCTCAAACAATCTTTTCAACGAGTTGAGGAACATTTCGCTCAAACTACCTCGCATGCATTTCCAGACAACAAGGCAACACTTTTGTTACAAACAGACGCCTCAGACAAAGCAATCGATATAGTATTGCAACAGCACAAGAACGGATTTTTACAACTACTCAGTTTCTTTTCAAGAAAGCTCACGCAAAGTATAGCGCATATGATAGGGAATTCTTAGCTATCTATGCGGCTATCAAACATTTTCGATATATGCTAGAGGAACGAAACTTTCACATTATCACGGATCATAAACCTCTCGTGTACGCATTCAAGAGGAAATCGGATCAAATGTCGCCAAGACAAATCCGTCAACTACTCTTCATTTCGGAGTTCACAATCGATGTACGTCACATTTCAGGCGCTGAAGACATTGTAGCAGATGCATTATCTCGCGTCGACACTATTGTGATACCAACATAGTCGATATACAAGAGATTGCAGAAGCTTAAGCCTTGGACGACGAATTGCAACAACTGAAGCAAACTACATCAACGTCTTTGAAGCTCAAAAAGTTACCTTATCGGAAACAGCATCCAACATTTACTGTGACACTTCAGAAGAAGAGATCAGACCATACATTCCTGGATCATTACGAAAATGAGTTTTTCACATGGTGCATCAAATGTCTTATCCAAGCAGCAGAGCAACTCACCGGCAAATTGAGCAAAAATTTGTGTGGTCCTCCATAGCTAAAGACATTAAAGAGTGGATCCACACTTGTCTAGCATGCCAGCAATCTAAAATTCATCGGCATAGCTATACCTCGCCTATCAAAATACCAGTATCAGATACTCGTTTCGAGCACGTATATATCGATATCGTCGATCCTCTACTTTCATCCAAAGGTTTCAGGTATTTATTAACAATGATTGACCGATTTATTCGTCCGATTTATTTGGCCGGAAGCTATTCCATTACAGGATTGTAGACACGGTGGCGAAGATGTTTTTCACTCACTGGATAGCCAGATTTGGAGCTCCACGCCTGATCACAACTGATCAGGGCTCACAATTCGAAGCGCAGCTGTTCGACGCATTAACCAAACTCGTCGGTTCTAAACATTGTCGGACAACTGCATACCATCCAGAATCTAATGGCATCATCGAACGATGGCATCGCTCTTTAAAAACTGCATTAATGTGCCTCGGTGAAACTTAATGGACTGATACACTGCCAGTAGTATTACTCGGACTAAGAACTTGTTTCAAAGAAGATGTAGGCACTTTTATAGCGGAATTAGTTTACTGCACTACGCTCAAAGTACTGGGTGAGTTTTTCTCCTCTGAAGAAATGCTGAGCGATCCACGAATTTTCGTCGAAGATTTCTGCATAATTATGCAAAAGTTACGGCCTAGACCAACCTCTCACATCACATTAGACCTAAGTTATTTTTCCATAAAGATTTGTATAACTGTTTTCACGTCTTCCTCAAAGTAAAAAGTAATAGGCGTCCCCTGGACCAACCGCATAAAATATTAGAGCGCATCTTGGACAAAGTCTTTGTTATAGAAGTTGACGACAGATGTATCAACGTCACTGTCAATAGACTTAAGCTCGCTTATTTAATAACTCAGAAACTACTCCATCCCCTGCGTCTCCATCTTCATCTAATATTCAGCAATGCTGAACCAAAGATATATCCTGGTTCAGCAACCAAGCAAAAGACTCTTAGATTTAAGGATCAATTCGCGCAATATTACATTAAGCGATCAATAACCATAAGTTTTTGTTTGTTTCATTTAATTTTATTTTCTGTTATTTTCGTGTTAGCGATAATTTAATCATTTCTTTCCTTAACGTTTACACTGAGAGGAGTACTGTAAAGTTACAAGCGTTAGTTGCGGCACTCGAGTCAATTCTTTTTCCAGTTTTCCTCTCTCTCTCTCTCTCTCTCTCTCTCTCTCTCATGGCGTTCTGCGTGCGGACCTTTTATAAGCCTCAGCGATAGATTTTAAGTTAGTGCTAAGATTAATCATCACTTTATCACAGTATGAGGGCAAGTCAGTAAGTTTTTAGAAAAACATAGTAAAACACATTTTTTTTGATCGATTCATTTTTATTTCTCAACATAGTCTCCTTTCAGCTCGATATACTTGATCCAACGATTCTCCAATATATACTTTTTCAAGCCGTCCGAATAATATGATTTGTCCAACCTTTCAAAATAAGCATCTGTTTCGGCGATGAGCTGCTCTCTGATGGTGAATCTCTTTCTTTCGAACCGTTTCTTCAGGTTTGGAAACAGGAAATAGTCGCAGGGGGCTAAATCTTGCGAATGTTGGATGGGGAAGCAATTTGTAGCGGAATTCGGCGGAATTTGGCCATCGGCCGGGCACGTGTGAACTCGTGCATTGTCTTGATGGAAGAGCATTTTCTTCTTCGCCAAATGGGGACATTTTTTCTTTAAAATGTTGTTGAAACGGTCCAATAAGGCTGCGTAGTAATCGCCATTGATCGTTTGCTTCAACGGAAGGTAATCGATATGAATTATACCGTGTGCATTCCAAAAAACTGTGGCCATCACCTTTCCGACCGACTTCACGGTCTTCGCCTTCTTCGGAGTTGGTTCACTCGGTGAAGTCCATTGTTTTGACTATTCCTTCGTCTCGGGTGTGAAGTAATGGAACCATGTTTCGTTCACAGTAATGAATCGATCCAGAAATTCTGGATTACGTTGAAACATCTCCAAACATTGTTTTGAAATCGTCACACGCGCTTATGGTCCACAGTGAGCAAACGCGGCACCCATCTTGTTAATAGCTTTTTCATACCCAATTGTTCGTGCAAAATTGAAATCATTATGCCATGTGATATGCCTATGGCTTCAACAAACTCGCGCACTTTCACTCGTCGATCAGTCAAAACAATATCATGGACTTTATCGATGATTTCTGGCGTAGCAGCCTCAATTGGACGTCCCGAACGAGGTACATCACATGTGGATGTACGACCACGTTTCAATTCATTCACCCAATTGTATACAGTCGCAAACGCTGGTGTGCAGATGTGCTATGAACATTATCCAACTTGGCTTTGATTTCTTTCGGCGTTAAACCTTTCATATGTAGATGTTTGATCACTACACGAAACACGTTTTTTTCCATTTTGCAAAAAATACAAAGGTTATTCGCTTTAATTGTCTACAGAAATGAAACAACGCGATGAATTCCGTTCAAAATTTGACAATAATCAACTGAAAGATGCTACTTGTCAAAAAGTAATGTGACATGATACTGCGAGTGCCCTCTGACAGATTTTCTAAGAACTTATTGACTTGCTCTCGTATAATAAGCGACACTGAATATCACCTTTGGTAAGTGTTCTTAGGTCACATGATTCACCGCCATGTCATGAAGTGTACACAGTAGAGTTATGATAGGACAGACTCTTAAATTTGAATTTCTATTAAGCTTCTAATACGTCCGCCATATTCCTAAGTGTACAAACCGATACACACTAAAAATTGCAGATCACAAAAAAGTTCACTGTCGTTACTGGGTATGATTATACTGTGACTTTATGCTCATTGTGAGATCGGCATCGATTACTGCTCATGTCGTTAGGTAATTAATCGCGTCGTCAGATAAATGCTTATGTTGTAGATTTTTTAGTTTCTCGTTATTTTTCTAATCTAGTAATGCGATATCGATATCTAAACTGTCGTAATGCACGCAATTACTCTGTACTCTTTCGATCTGTACGTTCCAAATATTCATTTGAGTTTATATTAAACTGTCTTGTAAGTCAGAAACAATGAGTAACATTTCTTTATGAATTTAGTGATTTCCTGCTAACCTTCCTTCGCCATTAATTAGTCGTCGTCGGCGCCCAGACACGGCGCCGCATTAGGCATAGCAGTCACAACGTAATCATATGCTGCCGCGCACTACTGTCCTCTGATAAAGTGGACGTAAACTACATAGCACTGAGGGTAATACCTCCACTTTTTGTAGGGTAACACGTCCACTTTTCAACTCCAGATGATAAATCGATATTTGATTCATATAATCGTGTTACATTCACAAATTGTGCGTCACAAATATTCATCTCTGCAATCTTACATGCGCGTGACGTTTATTTCGCTTAAAAGTACTAACATTAAGGTGATATTATATTTTTACAAATGTGTTAACATTTATATTTTTAAATAAGTTATACAGGGTGCATCACCAAAATCCGGACAAATCGAACAATTTCTTTAAACAAAATGTTTTCAATGAAAAATTAAATATTACAAAAAATCCTTTTACATGGCTCTTGGGGAATCCCTGTAGAGCACAATTATTCGATATATCCCCCATTAGCTTTACGGTTGATTAGAATGACGGTTTCTATTCTCTGAAATTCGCACGCACGCTGTAATGTAGCACTGTCCATGCCGACGAATGCTGCCTCAATAGCGGTCCTTAATGACGTCACATTGAGATGCCGAGACTTGTTTGTGATCCTTTCAACTACGCTCCATATGCAATAGTCCAAGGGATTTAAATCTGGAAGGTCAGAATTCCTTGGATCAAAACATATCGACGTTGTCTGAGAGCCAATTTTGAATCAAATGACTCATATGAGCCGGTGCATCGGTCTGCTGAAAAACATATGGCCTTCCGGACGCCACAGTTTTCATCCACGGTTTCACTACATCCATCAAAACGCGCAAATACATTTCTTTTGTGACAGTGTGATTGTATATATAAATTTAAGTTGTATTTCAAGTATTCTATTTGTATTAAATACATTTTTATTTACTTTATTTGTTATTATTTTGTTATTATATTACAATACTAAAATTTGAAAAGCATATAATGACAAAATTAATCTAAACTTTTTTTGTGTAAGTACTTTAAGTATTTAATCTAAACTTTTTTTGTAAGTACTTTTTTGTGTAATGTTTGAGATCGTTAATTTGTAAAAAAGTAATAATTCTTTCGTTTAATTAACATTAATTGTTGTTGGACGTGTGTATGAAATGAGTCTGTAAATTCATCTCTAGCACGATCTTAATTTTCACTAAAGCTACCAATTTGTCGTTTTTTTCATTTCAAATTAATTCGTTATACACACACACAGACAACGACAACGGACCATCGAAGGTTCAAGAACAATTCAATCACGCGCGCGAGCGCAGCACTCCGACGAATACGTCACGCGCGGCCATCAATCCCACTCGTGGATTTTCTATCGCGCATGACTGTTACGTCGAAAGCCGTTAGAAAAAAATCCAATCAATCTTATACAAGTGCTACGCAAAAATTACAATTGTGGCAAAATTCTATTGGACATTATCAAGAGGAGACCCCAGGCCACGAAGGCAATATATGCGCCGATTGTCGCCGCTCTCTCTCTCTCTCTCTCTCTTAGTGTTCAGAGTCTCGTTATTATATCGTGTAGAAACCCGCCGTGAAAAACTGCCAAGTAAAACCGCTGTAAGGAAGATTCCTTCGAGAATCGCCGAGAAAATCGCCGCGATTTTCTATTACTACTGAGTAAGATAATTCGGAAAAGGATGATGATTGTAACGAATATTTTGCGATAATCATTTATTTGTACTGAATTTGTGTTATAAAAATTGAAGTCAATCTTTAGTCAAACTAACGGAGTTCTTTTCACTTTCGTGCGTTATATCAGCCGTGTGCCGTCCTCTCACTTTAATCTTTACGCGCGGTGCAGTCCCGTACATGTAAGTACTTTAAGTATTTAAAATCCAATTATAAATTTTATTGTGATGTAAAAATTAGGTGTTTAATAAAATAAGGAAATAATTTATTTTGTTAACAATAACATAAATTGAAAGAAGAGCTGATGAGCCAAGCTGGTTAATTAGATATATGCTTGTAATAAATTTTTATAACCAAAAATTTAAACAATGTCAAGAGTTTCAACCCGAAATATTTTGTTTATTTACAGAACGATATAATCGTGCAATTTCTGCATCTAAAGCTAAAACGTTGCTCTATTGAATAATATAAATACCAATTTAAAAAAAAAGAATATATATGTATTTGAGCTAAATATAATATTACTTTCCTTTTAGAACTATTGCATCAATGACATTTTACATAATACATCTTGAATATTTAAAGAACTTATACAAAAAAGTTGGGATCTTTGCAATTATCTTATAATATATATATATATATATATATATACACACACACACACACAGGGTGGTATAAATATACGGTCCCACTCGTTTCGAGCAGGTAGAGCGGACTAAACTGAATAGAAAAGTCCTCTATTATTTTGCTCGCAATAATTAACGAAATATTAACGTTTAAAGATAGCCGAATACGCGCGTCCGCCCGACCTACTATTTTCGAAGGTACGGCTCATTGAGCGCACGGCGCACGGGCCGTGAGAAGCGGGAATGGCCTAGCAGGCGCACTGCGCCCTTTGAGCTTAGATGCTCGCGATGGTAAGCCCCGCTCTTCGCGGCCCACGCGCTCGATGGGCCGTACTTTCGGCAATAATAGGTTGGAAGGACGTGTATATTCGGTTATCTTTAAACGTTAATATCTCGTTAATTATTGCGAGCATTACAAAATGGTAGAGGACTTTTCTATTCAGTTTAGTCCACTCTACTTGATCGGAACGAGTGGGGCCGTATATTCATGCCACCCTGCATATATATATATATATATATATATATATTTTTTTTCCATACATCTCCATTAGAGCACAGATAAAAAAATACTGTTTCTTAATAAAATTATTTTTTGTACACGTTCAAAATCATCGCTATATTTTTTAATTTTAGTATTTTATACATACATACATATATATATACAGGGTGTCTCTTAAGATGAGTCGGGGCCACATTGGGGACGGAGAATGGAACAAAAAATTCTTATATCATTTTGAGATCACTCTCTGTAGTTTTCGAATTAGAGAAAAATATGTTTCAATAATAATTTGGCGGAAGGTGCACTCCCAGTATATTTCTGATATAGGGACGTTCCTGAGCGTCACGTGAGCGCCCGGTGATTCGGCTGTCGAGCCTCGAGCGATAGTGGGGGTTGCTCGCCCGAATCGGCCCGAAATATTCAAATCGTTGCGAGCACTGATTTAAAGATAGTAAGATGTTAATATTCACATGAAATAAACACATTCGATCTTTCCATACGTTTCCATATTTTACGCAATGTAAAATCTATTGTTTTCTATTTCATGTTCCATTATAACTGTTTATAACTTTTAAACAGAGCTCGGTTTTATTTCAAATAAATTTAATTAAATACATTTTAAATAAAAAAATTAAACAGTTATTTAGTATTTATTATTTAAAATAAGTCCATGTTGATTTTCCACCTGATTCGCGAAGAGTTAATTGTGCGGGACTGNAATTATGAAAAAAACTGAAACGTTAAATTCAGAAATGTATATTCATATATTCAAATAAATAAAATCATTAAAATATTTTTTATTTAAATACTATTTGAAACGTTTATTTAAAATACATATTTCTTATTTTATATTTTAAGTAAGTTTTCGAAATCTATTTTTTATTTAAAATAAGAAATAGCCCTCGAAAACCTATTCAAAATAAAAAACAAGTTATTTTTATGTTTTAAATAAAAGTTATTCTATATTTTAAATAAATAAATGCATTTTTCGATCTTATATCTTATTTATATTTTAATTTCTTGTGACCTATTTCTTATTTAATATTTTTAGTAAGTTTTTGGAATTTATTTTATATTTTTTATTTCAAATATGTCGTATCAGTTATTTTACCGAATCCTGCTTTTAAAGCATTTCTAACGAAATCTCATATAACATATATAAATTTTTTTCTTTTTTCCATTGCACTTATATAATATGCTTCCGCAATTAGTTGTCTGTTAAATAATATTAAGCTGTTGTCTGTTAAATAATATTAAGCTGCAGAAAATTCATTTCAAATTTTGTTAATTTAAAATTATATGCAAAATATATTTATTGCAAAGTTTTCGACTATTTGACGTGAAAATTCAAAGTTTTCCCTAAAAATTTGTTTTTAAAAAGTGTCTCTACGATTTTTTATTCTGAATTACTCGCGGATTAAGTAAAAAGGAACATTCCGACTCATAACTACGCTACAAATCATCGTATCGCAATTAAAGATACAGACTTCTAATGCTAAAACTTTTGCTCTATCGAATAGTGTAATTGCCAATTTTATTAACAAAAGAGAATATATATAAATTTAAGTTAAAAATGTGACTATACTTTCATTGTAATCATTGCGCAATAGTTATAGAAAGAAAGTAATGTTATATTTTTAGCTCAAATGCATATATATATTCTATTTTTTTTAATTTTATTTATATCACTCGACAGAGCAACATTTCAGCTATAGATCTGATTTTTTAATTGCTATACGATGATTTTTGAGTAATGAGCAATCAAAGTCAGATTGCTTCTTTTTATTTAATTATAAAATAAAAAAATTGTAGGAATATTTAAACAGGAATATTAAAAAAATCAGTTTTGTAGTGAAAATTTCAAATTTTCATGATAGATAGTGGAAAATTTTCTCAAGTTTATTTTGGGCACGTGACAGACCTACAAAGTGAGAAAAAATTTTTTCATTTTTTTTCAACTCGTAGTTTTGTATAAAATTAAAATTGTTAAAATTACAAAACTCACTTAAACTCAAAAAATATAGTAGAAAAGTAGAAACTTCAAAACTTTTTTTTTAATTTAAATTTCGTTTATTTTTAACGAAGATGTACATATAATTTTGGGCTAACAAAATTTGAAACGAACTTTCCNGCTTGTGCCATTTCTTATAAAACGCTACGAATTAATTCCAACACCTAATAATATATACTGAGACACCTTGTACACCTATGTACACGCACGTACGCACGCACATCAATATCAAATGTTAATACTCTATTTAGATTTTGACAGCTAGCTAAGCAAAAGAAAAATTGCGTAAACGTAAATATACATATAATACATATAATTATAGCCTATGCTTAGCTCGCATTGATATATGTGTGCGTGCGTGCGTGCGTACATGTAAATATATACATATATGTGAAACATAGAAAATAAAAATTATAGCGACGATTTAGAACATATAAAAGATAATTTTATTAAGAACAAGTATTTTTTTTATCTGTGCTCTAGTGGAGATGTATG
>JAANIC010000747.1:407559-428992 GCA_017607545.1 Acromyrmex charruanus | reverse complement strand
CTCCCTCTCCCCCTCTTCCTCCCTCCCTCTCCTTCTTTCTCCTTCTTTCTATGCACGCACGCATCTGCATAATTATTCATATTGTAGAGACCGGCGGAAAAATTACCGGATTCTATCGAGATTTAAATTCGGGATCCTTCATTTACAAATCTAGTAGTCAGTGTGCTACACCAACGATGTTGAGAAATATGATTTCCACATCTTTTAGATGGTCACAAAGGCAACCATATCCGAACACGTACAATTTTCTTTATGTAAAATTGTACGTTTTTGGGTAAGCATGGTTGCTTTCGTATCCATCCAAAAGACATGGCAATCATATTTCTCGATACAATAAATATTAAAATTAAGTAGTAGACAAAAATTCAACTGTGTCGCTATTGATTTTTTTTTTTTTTAAATTTACCACTTTGACCCAGTATAGTGATTCTTTGTATCCTTCTGAGAGGGAGTCCACCTGTCTTGGAATAAGGGTATTAACTGTCAGTTGCAACAACATTCAACTTTTACGCTTTCAGTAAAAAAATCAAAATCGGTAACATTTTGAAAAGCCCACCTCCCCTTCAAGCGACCACGACCGGGCTTAAAAATGTATATATTGTTTTTGTGTTTTATGTGAAATAAAAGTTTTTATCTACTTCCCATACTTATCGCTATAGGTAATAAAATCACTACAATGGTCTCTTGGTCTATCATAATTATTTCGATCGTTTATGTATATTTTAAATGGCCGTATACAGTAGTCTTTATTTTTCTGTAATATGAATATAGATATTTAGTGAATATTTGTAAAATTGATGTACATAGGCCATGTCATTTGGAGTCGCTTTAATTCTCTTCCAAAATACATTATAATTTATTAAGCATATAATTTAGGCTGTATATGTATATAAATGCAAAACATTTTTAATGTAAATATTCAATTAAGCCTCAGCGAATTAAACTTTAAACTTATATATACATACTGTATAAACTTATATATATATATATATATTGTACTATAATTTAGTGCTTAGTTTATTGTCCTTTATTGACACAAGTTTAAATTTTAATTCGCTGAGGTTTAATTGAATATTTACATTAAAAAATAAAATGTTTTGCATTTCAGAAACGTTTTCCCGAAGCGTTAGCATTGGGTCTTTCTTTTTATCAAGACAAAGGCAAGGCGGTTATCGGTCTGCGAGGTTCTAAGCAGCGTCGCAAGCAAATAGCACGCGATAAAGTGTGTGAAGTATTGGTGCAGTATATGGATGAATTAAACCAATGTTTGATAGATGAAAATACAGGTTACGACACAATAGTGCACACTTGCGTTGATTACTGTATTCAGCTGGAAAACCTAGATCTGCTGTTCGGAAAGTTGTGGGATATAGTCTTTGAGTCGGAAGGGCTGAAAACTAGTTATTTGCACGCTCTCGAAGCTCCTCTGATAGACGGAAGTCTTCAATCGAGATTGCCGCCATTGATTGCGCAGCAATTGGTCACTCTTTATGATCAAGAAGATAAAGTAGATTCGCTGGAATCGATTGTGGTTTTGCTCAATGTGGATTGTCTAGATATTCATCAAGTAAGTCTCAATATTAGCAAGCGATGAAAAATAGACATTTACGTTTGCAACGTCATTTTATGATTTTAGAATGTATTTTTGTCCATAGGTAACGACAATTTGTCGTCAACGAGGACTTTGGGAAGCGCTGATTTATCTTCAGACAACAGCATTGGGCGATTTTACAGCACCCATTCATCAATTAGTACCAGCACTTCAGAATTTATTACAGGATCCATTAGCCGCCCTTTCCCGAGACTGTATAAAACTCGGCAATGCCATTCTAGTTTATACTAGCTGCTGTCTCGCTGGTCGTGGATTTCCCAAGGATGAGCTCCCTGAAGGCATGCCACAGAAAGCGAAAGCAGACATATTGAGAGCTCTGTTATCTCAGCATTCCAGTTTGGCAAATGATATGGAGAGGCAATATCCATATTTGAGAACGTTACTGCAATTCGATGCGAAAGGCTTTCTCGATGTTATTGCCATCGCCTTTCAGGAACCAGAATTTACCTCCGAAATGGGTCTTCGACACAGGCAAAGGCTCATAGACATCTTGTTAAGCATTGTTATGTCGAATACTCCGCTTACTCCGAAAAATATTGATTACATCACGCTGGAGCAACAATTTATGGTTCTTATATTCGTGGCAAACGAAGTGTGTGAAAGCACTGTTACGTTAGAGTATAATACGTTGAATAAAATGATAGATATATTATGTATTGATGTACACATGGAATTGTCGAAGGACTTTAAAACTGAGAGAGAAAACGCTGTGTTGGGATTGTTGCATTCTAAAAAGCTGTGCAATATTTCTGATAATACTTTATTAAATTTAGCAAATAGAGCAAGTTTGTAAGTATTTTTAATTAATTTATTAATCTATGCTTTTTTATTGGTTATATATATAGTGTTTCACACCTAACGCACTACCTGCTAATTGTAGATTCTTAAAGTAATTTTGAGACGAAAGGTCTAATACCAAAATGTCGAGATTAATAGTTTTTAAATTAATAGCAATTAAAGTTCATTAATCATGGAGCTGCAATTTCGCACGTTCGGGCATGATGATATAACAAGTGGTATGTCACGATGGCTCTCTCAATTATCTCAAAGATTACCATATAATTTACTTTTTACTCAATAATATTTTTATTAAGAAATTGTTCTTGCTTCTATACTGTTTGTACATTATGTACGCATAATTAATATCGAAGCATATAACAAAAAATAATCAATTTAATAGTAATATTAAATGACAGATATCAAAAGAAATTCATTATCATGTCCGTGTACTTTGTATGCACGTAAATATTTTTGTAAGAAGTAGATGAACTATTTTTAATAACATAAAAAGAATTAAATATGCAAGAATAGTACATTTTATTATTAGAAAATATTATTAGGCATAGAGATTTAGCATGACCGTATAGGATGCATCTTGATTTATAATTTGGTTCCTTTTTGTTGTATGTATTGTGTGTGACGTATTAAAAACGTTGTAAATAAAATTTTATAAAGAGTACAAAATATTTCATGATCGTTTATAAATTCATGTATATTTTAATTATAAATAAGAATTGTGTACTCGATTTATACTGTCTATGAAATTTAACGACACACATACATGTTTTGATGTAATTTATATTACTTTTTATATTTTTAACTTTTTCGACATCTTAACTAGGATAATTATTCAGAAATACGTATATATAGTAATTTGATTTAAGTACATTAATGTTAGTTAAATTGGTATTTTATATATAATATGTTTAAGTATTGCTTTATCAAAATATTTGATATTCTTTTTATGTTAAAAATAGTTTTACTTATTACAAAAATATTTCTGTGGATAATATAATAATACCATGCATACAAAGCACACGAACATGTTTATGAATTTATTTTGATACATGTAATATCTAGCTATCAAATTGATACTTTGTTATATACTTTGATTTTATTAATTATGTGTAGTGTTTACATAATATACAAACAAATTTCGTATAGAAGCAAGAATATATTTATTTTTTAATAAAAATATCAATGCATATTTGTATGATAATCTCAAAGTTGCCGAGAGGGCCTTCGTGACATACCTTCATTACTTGTCATGTTTGAGCGTGCGAAATGTCAGCTTTGTGATTAGTGAGCTTTAATCGTAACTAATTTAAAACTATTATAGCCTCGACATTTTGGTATTAGATTTTTCATTTCAAAATTGCATCAAGAATTTACGATCAGCAGGTAGTATATTAGGTTTGAAACACTTACACACACACACACGCGCGCGCGTAATACATTATCGTATTTGTGTTGTAGTTTAAGAGTCGTGGAATTACTGTACAGTGCACGAGAAGATTGGGTAGCAGTATGCGAGTGCATGATCTTGGAGCCATTAAGGCATCACGATGTGTGGCCTTGGCTCGAGCATCTGCCGGCTGCTTCATTAGATCAAGTTATATCGGTTCACACTTCAACTCTTCTGATGATCAATGCCAATCAGTTTGCTACGATTGTTGCAACACGATTGCAAAACAAGATTGATGCAATACTACAGAGTCTTACCGATAATTTAAGCTTAGAATATAAGCTGTTTGGAGCGTTGTATCAAATCGCGCAATACAAGGAGGAGGATATTTCTTTGGAATTAACAACTGAACACTTGGAGAGGTATTTAGCGTTAATGTGTGAATTGGAGCCGGCACGCGTAGTTGTTCATTTGCACGGACCACACGGGTGCAGGTTGGATGAGGCGTTAAAGACTGTCCAGAAATGGAATTGTAAAGATGCAGAGGCGGTTATGCTAGAGAAGCTTGGTAATTACCAGGAAGCGTTTGACCTTTTGTTGAAAGAGTTTGAAAATCGGCTGGAGATGTACCGGCAAGATAAAACTTCGGAAAGCGAAACGGTGCACGCTGCCATTCAACTCGCGGGAATATGTCGGAGATCTGCGGGGAATCTTGATTGGATGCCCTTAGTGGAAGTTATGTTTCGATCGCATTCAGAGAATAACAGGCAGAAGGTGGATATATTGAACGGCAAATTGTTGAGATTAATTCTGGAATCTCTGAGCGGTACATCGATATTGTCGAACATATTGGAACAAATCCTGAGAAATCCGTCAGCAACGAGCGGAACGATGGGTGACATACGGCAACTGCTGTCCGGAGTCCTTACTCAATCGCGATATGAGCAAACTTTGGTCGAAACTACCGCTCGATTAGTGAGTTTGGAGCTTCATAAGGCTCTAGAAACATCCTTGAGGTATCCTGAAAATTCTGATGATATACGAGATATATTCATTCTTAAGGCTTGTGTTTACTTATCATTATTATCTCAGATTGTCAAAAGCGAGAAAATACAGGATAAAAATTTTTGCAAATTCGAATAAAAACATTTTTCAATAAAACAACACTTGTAATCAATGGAATAATTTTTTAGAAACCATCTTCTTGTTTCGAGAAATTAAAAATCATACTTATTTTTATATATTATTAATTTGAGNTAGATTATTTAATTTTTGATTTTATATATATATATATATATATATATATATATATATAGAGTGTTTGGAAAATAATGATACATCTTTCACATAGGGGCAGAATGGATTAAACTGAGAAGAAAAATCTTCTACCATTTTATAATTTTCGCAATAGTTAACAGGATATTAATTGCTAAAAATTGCCGAAAATTGGTCTTCAATAATTTTTTACTCAAATACTTTACAGAAAAACTATAAGAGACGAAAATTGTTTAGTTTCTTCTCATAGAACTCTATGAATTTTTTAAGAATTTTTAATCAACTTTTTAGTACTGCATTTTCTCATTTTTACCAACATGAAAAAATACGGTATTAAAAAATTCTGAAAAAATTCTTAGAGCTCTACGAGAAAAAAATAAATAATTTTTGTCTCTTGTAGTTTTTCTGTAAAATTGATAGTATTTTGAGTAAAAAATTATTGAAGACCAATTTATGACAATTTTTAGCAATTAATATCTTGTTATCTATTAATATCTATTGCGAAAATTGCAAAATGGGAGAGGACTTTTCTTTTCTATTCTGTTTAGTCTATTCTGTCCCTATGTAAAAGATTTATCATTATTTTCCTGTATATACACATGCATAATTAATTTCTAGATATATGGCTATTTATTAATTAATGAAACAAAAAGAAAGTTTTCGGTGTTTTACAAGTTGTTTCTATCGCTTTAAATGTTGAAACATATTTTCATATTAATATATTGTGCAAAAGTTTTGATTGTGTATTTTCTTGCTTCCGACATAATCTGAGTGGTAGTGATGAGTGAATCGGAGCTTTAATAAAGTGCGGAAGTCCGCAAAGCTTCACGATGAACTTCATCGAATAGTTTAAGATGCAAGATTTTCTTGATAATAATAAAGCACAAGGAAAGATTTCTAAATTGAGTGATGAGAAGCATGTAAAATCAAAGAAGTTCATCGTGAAACAGACTTTTGCTGGAATATTATATATATATATATATATATATA
Organism: Acromyrmex charruanus; assembly: GCA_017607545.1. Classification (NCBI taxonomy): domain Eukaryota; kingdom Metazoa; phylum Arthropoda; class Insecta; order Hymenoptera; family Formicidae; genus Acromyrmex; species Acromyrmex charruanus. The sequence continues at coordinate 422,930 of JAANIC010000747.1, read as the reverse complement.
TATATATATAATACACATATATGTATAATGATATAAAATTTCCTAGTGTTTATCTAATTATAATTCTCTAATCAAATAAATTATAGCTCTTTAGAATTATAAACACTATTTTCACATGATACAAACATAAAGTAAGAATAGACTNTCAATTATATGCAGCGATTTTTTTATCATTCAGAGATGCTGGTAGAGCATGCAGCAACGTTTCTATAACTTGCCCCGTGTGCAGACAGCCATTGTCGCATTGTTCTGATCATGTGGTGGTATTTGGCTGTGGTCATGGATACCATTTAACATGTCTGGGCGAGCCTAAGTCATGTTACAAATGTTTGAATACAAAAGGATGGGCGCCCATCGCTACCAATGTTGCGCACACTGTTGCGCAGCCGCCACTGGTTAGTTGTAACAGCAACGTATCTTCTCGTTACTTTTCATTTTGTATACTACAGGAATACTATTTTGTTTATTTCTATTTTATAGAGAAAGAAACAACTTCTTCCGCCAGAATTTTTACATCACAAAGATCTTGTATTAAGACTGGCCCCATCTTGTTCTATTCCTGATCTTGAGGGTATCTTTTAAATCTAGTCTTCAACTATCAAGAATGATAATCGCGTGGAAAGTATGTAGTATTTTTAAGATACCAAAATGAATGTGTACAATGTACTATACATATATTATGGATAATCCACATATTGTTTAGTACCAGAGCAAGAGATTAAGCTCTTTCCTTGAGATTTGATTTGTTTGATGCGCATTAATATTTATGACGTTGCCAAATATAAATTATTGAAATACATTTATTATATATATTGTTTATATAACATTATATTATTCTCTTCCATTATAACATGTAACTTCGTACATTTATATTGTTTCCTCGACTATCATTGATGGATCCATTTTGTGTTTTATTTTAATAATGAAAACTGGTTTCCTAGGTACATTATCTGCTAAAACGCAACACGGATCTATAGGTTCGTCGTCAAGTAACTCACCGGTGAGAAGTTTTGCAACAATTGGAAAAACGTCCAATTTTGGACATTTAGATTTATCGATTGGTGATATATTAATATTTGAGACATATGTGTCTACATCAGATTCTAGTTTAACAAGGAATGGATTCAACTTCAGTATAGCTATATATTGTCGTAACTGCAAATCAAAAAGGATCGCTAATATAATTTGCTTATAGAAGGTTCTATAAGCCTGTACACATTTTGCACATTTTTCTTATAATATGTAATGATGTATTAAATGTTAAAAGCAGTAAATACGTGCCTTATCATCAGATTTTTCGAGATTACATAATAAATCTTCAGTTTCATTTAACAAAACATAACACTTCGCAAGATATTCACGACTGTATTTGGTCTCATGGGTGTGCAACAACTCCCTTGTTGAAGATTTCTCTCTTTTTATTTTTTCAAGGAGCAATGACAATGGTATTCCCGATAGCGTACGACTACCCACTTGTATCTTGGAACATTTTTCACAGACCTGTATAATTCATGCGTTAATCCTGTAAATATTTATATAAAAAATCCATAAATATAAAATATAGAAGCTTTACCTGCTTATTAATAGAATTCCATGAACCAACAATCCTGTTTATAAATTGCTTAAAGTCGCTCGTGGAGGTGTAGTTCTCAGATAAATATAATAACGACTGGAGTTTATCTGTCAGATTGCACAACAGTTTACGAAACAACTCGAATTTGTCATAAAATTCAAGAGTTACGTCTGGACCGTGACCTTCCGACTTGAGAATGTTCACCTGTATAAAAAAATGTATCCATCGTATGTGTAAAATTCGTTTGACTGCATATAATTTTGAAACATTTAAAAATGAAATGTATTCGTGTGTTCCGATATTTATATATTAACTCACATTCTTTTCGAGAATTTGTACAATGTCGTGAGTCGATATGTCGTCGGTCGTCATGATGATTGTTTATAGAAATTATTTCAGGTATACCTTGTTAAACTGTTAAACTTATTTCCATGGCCAACTCGACATCATCCGAAACGCGATAGTCCTTTTTTCAGAAGATAGATATATTCAGTTTGTTTCTTTTTATTGATTGTTGGCTTATATAAACGACATTGTTGTTTTTCTTTCGTACACATGGGGATACAACTTCGGATGAGAAAGCATTTGTATTCTCGCGTGTACATACATGTAGTACGTACATACATAAATTTGATGGTGATTTGCTTGCATAGCATAGCAGTCACTTTATAACATCGCGTATTAATTTCATTGATATGACATCTTTACGTTCTGTTAACATTCCTGTTTTTTCATTCGATAATGATGTAATGAGATATGAGATGAGATAATTGAGAATTGACTTCTTCACGGATCGCTTAAAAAATTAACTTATAGCTTTGTAATTTAATCGCTAATAGCGATTTCTTAACGTTATAAGTGCTCCTGGACTATATCATAAGTAATGTACATGTTACATATTCGGTATTATTATTATTATTATTATTATATATAACTATATGTTATTTAGTTATACACAATTATTTTAATAATTGCAGTAGAAACATATTTAAATTCATATTTAAATTCGCGTTTACTGATAGAGGAGTATGTGCTATTGTAATTTATAGTAACAAAAAGTAGCGCGACACTGTCATCAAACGTACTAATTGCTAATCTGCGCCTTTTGTTTCGAAACGCCCCAACAAACATTATTATAACTCTAGTCGTTTTCGTAGAATGACTATTTCCCTTAACATTGCTTCTCATAGGGGGGAAGAGTACCTCTACACACAAAAAAAAGAGGACGGATTATTATATATATATTACATATATGCAATTTAATTTATTATAAATACTTTACTTTTTTTAAAAGATATAGAATAAGTTGCTTCTATATTACTTAAATTTCATGCAGAAGTTTAATATAAAAGCATTTGTTTATTTTTTNTATTTTATGTTTCAATTTTACGATTAGGTTCATAATGATTTTTTCATAGTAATATACCAACTTAAGATTTAATTAATCTTGAATCAATGTGTCTTTAATTTCTCTCTTTATTAATTTATATTTAATTATAATTTATGTTTTATATATATATATATATATATATATATATGTTTGTTTATATATATAATTTTATATTAATTTTTTTCCTAAAAATTAACTGTATATCCACAAATTAACTGTAATATCCACATTCTAGCAAGCTGCATTAAATAATAATTGTATAATCAATTTAATTTATATTTATCTGTGTATATAAGCTTATTTTGCGAAAATCTCATGAAATTTTAATGGTGACATACGTTTTAAAATTATTGTTAGCTGTTTGTATATCAATGATTAGAAACAAAAATTATAACAATTATATGTATAACCGCTTGATTGTTTAACACAGCAAAAAAATCAAAAGCAATGATTAATAAACGAGCAAAATATTAGAATAACAATAAATTAATATATATTTGAAATTCAGCCTCAATAAAATTGCATGTACAAAATATATTAAAACGTTTCGACTCACAGTCTTCTTCAGTTACAATAAGAAATTATCCTAGCATTCTAATAGCAAACAATAAAAATCGATGAAAACTTATGTCGTAATTGTACCGCAACACACCCAAGTATTGGCACACCATGTCCGTCAAGACATAAAAAATTATAACTAAACCCTCGTTTAATAGCGAAAATCACGTTAAGTCCATCAGAGTGAAGTCAATGATATAAAATAATTTAGATCGAGATAATTATATTAAAAATTGTGTAAAAAAGAAAAAGAATGTATGTTATAGTAGCCATGTAACTTACAGTCATGGTATAAAACATTTGACATATAATTGTCTGGCAGTAATAATATTGATGCTATTGCTCTTATCGAAATCCTGAGATGAACTGACGCGGACGAGCAATAACACACATTAAATATGATGTAAGCAAAAACAATGATGAATAATTATGATACTATTTAGTTTATTTTAAAAGTAAATTCTAAAGACGGTAATTAGTTGATTGTAGATATATAATATTGTTTTTACTCACGTCATATATAATGTATGTTATTGCTCGTTGACCTCAGGTCATCTCAGGATTTCGATAAGAGCGATAACACCAATATCATTGCCAGACAGTTATGTGTCAAATGTTTCACACCTGTAAGTGACTATAAGTTACATGACTACTGATATAGGATGTCCCATTTTAATGCCCTTCTCCAAATAACTTTTTATTTTTGATCTTAGAAAAAAAATATTTCAGACAAAAGTTATATAACTTTGAGGGGGATATAAGATGGTATCATTAGTTTGACCTTGAAAGTCACGTGACTATCTTTAATTTCTTAAATGGAACCCCCTACTTTTTATTGCACATTCTTGTAGATCATCTCGAGAAATAAGAGGAACAACATTCCTGAACGATCCTGAACAACATTCAAGAGGTTTTAGTCATCGGTCGGACACTTTGCCGGTGATGCTGTTACTTGCAAGCCTTATAACTCGAAAAGTACTTAATGGAAATGAACTTAATTAGTGTTTTGGAAAGCTCTCGAGATGATCTACAAAAATGTGCAATAAAAAGTAGGGGGTTCCATTTAAGAAATTGAAGGTAACTAGATGATCTTCAAGATCAAACTAATGATACCATCTTATGTTCCCCTCAAAATTATACAACTTTCGTTTGAAACATTTTTTTTTCTAAAATAAAAAGTTATTTGGGGTGGGATATTAAAATGGGACACCCTGTATAAATTCTTTTTTTTTACACAATTTTTAATATATCTCGATCTAGATTATTTTATATCATTGATTTCATTCTGATTGACTTAATGTGATTTTCGCTGTTAAACAAGGGTTTAGTTATAATTTTTGACATCTTGACTTTTTACGGACATGGTGTACCAATACTTCGGTGTGTTACGGTACAATTATGACATTAAGTTTCCATCGACTTTTGTTTACGATTAGAATGCTAGGATAATTTCTTATTGCAACTAAAGAAGACTGTGAATCGAAATGTTTTAATATATTTCGTGTATGCAATTTTATTGGTTGAACCTCAAATATATATTAATTTACTGTTAATCTAACATCTTATTTTACTCATTTATTACTTTTTAAAGTCATTACTTTTGAAGAAAATTATAATTTTCTACAATAATTTATATTGAACACAAAATGGTATGTATAGTTGAAGATACTCGTCCCCCATGAATCGATTCATTCGATATACATGTATACCAAACTTATACAAGAGGCAAAAAATGCCACGACGAGTTTTTCAGGAACATGCATTGTTTTTTTAAATGAATCACCATAAATGAGTCATCATGAGATTTGAATGAACGCATCAACTGTCAGCATCCAACAGTTTACTTCCAAATTCACTTGCATTGAAAAACGATAACTATTTTACAAATGAAAATCAATCAGTGTATAATCACACAGTCTGTTAAAACAGGTCGATTTCTGAATTGTCGATATAGCTCCTAAAAATCGTTCTCCGTTTACACATTTCTGCCGGTCGTTCACATTGCTAATGGCAGCGAGAGTGAGCATTACTGATATCTATAGATATCTGTAAGAGTGATGTCTATAATGCGGCGGTCTATAATTGTTTCCGTGCCGTGGCCGCGCGTAAGAAGTATTATAAGGATATCTTCGATGATGATGATGATGATGATGATGATGGTGATGATTATGATGATGATAACCATTAACTGGTCGATTCCATTTGTGGAATGACTTGTAGCTTGTACTGGATCTCTCTTCGTATGACCGACGATTCGTGTGGTCCTTAATCTTCTTTGTCCGGCCTTTATCTATTTCCTCATCGTCAGCGTTAAAATGACGTTTACGTTCCTCTCGTCTGTCATTATCAACATCGCGGACGATCTGTGTTCTATTGCCATTCCAATTCATTACTGAAAATTGAAGAAAATATAATATACTTCTTGATTTTTTTACAATAACTTATACAGTGGAACTTCCATAACTTCTACTATGCAGGGCTGTGAGAAATTAGAAAGATTCTCTCCATTCTTACATTAGGAGCGGAGTATTAAAAAGAAATAGCATTACATATAGTGAGAACATTTGCACAGATGCCAACACAACATAATTTATTTTAACACTGAAAATGTTTATATACGTCATGTACATATATGGAAAAGGAAAAGAAGAAGTTACAGAGTACTAAAGTTGAGGAAGTTCTACTGTAATTAAATTTATGATAAAATCAGATATACACTTACCTGAGGAACTGCCATATCCGCGATGTGACATTTTTAATAAATGTGAAACAGTGTCCGAATCATTGGTACCGTTAAAATTTCGCACAGCCGCGGCACTCGGTGTCGTACTACTTTGATTTGATTTAGTATCCTCTCTAGAACAAATATAGATATTTTTCCTGTCGCTTTATCATTACTATACAGAGTTATATTTCGTAAAAAAATTTACCTATTGTCAGTATATGACCATCCATTGGTAGACCCACTGAGAATACGAGTTGTATCCTTGACTTGCCAGTTTTTAACGTTGCTAGTTGTAGCTTTCGTAGATATGATTTCTTCTTGTCCATTTTTTCTAATAGTCTGGCGGCATTTATCTTTATCGCGCTGCTCAGACTGACCATTTGTTTCAATTTTTCCATTTTGATGTTTCAGCATATTTATCCGGCCGTTATTGTTGGATCCATTTTGCATTTTTGTACAATCTACAATTGTAACTTGCGTCGCCATTGTTGATACGCTCTTGGAATTAGTTTTTTGCAACTCTTTAGAATTGGAGACTGTTTTTACATCTTTAGCAAGGCATTTTGGCACACCGTTCGTGATATTAATTCGAGATACAGTATTTGATATTTGACTTTTTGAAGTCCCTGTCCCAGAGGAACAATCTTCTTCCTCACTGGAACCGTCATAGGGCACTAAACTGTTTCCATTCAGAACCTTTCCGTTTTTAATGTGCACAACTAACCTTGGTTGCGATTTATCCTGCGTTTTCTGTGGCAATTGTGTACTAACAGATTCATTGGATTTTTGTACAGGAAGATTTAATTCTATATTTCTTTGTGGTGGGAGTTGCGGACCGATTAACGTTGGTTTACTTGTATTACCGAAGTCATTTGGTAATCCGCTTGATGATCCGTTTGCAAAACATCCAGCGGATATCAAGGCTTTGGATACAGAAGACTTATTTGTAGAATTGGAAAGCGAAGTCGGCATATTCTTTGCCGATGTTGTGCCATTCATTTTCGCGGTTTGTTGATTTTGACTATCATTTTCCATTTCGAAAATCATAATATACGCATTTGTACTTAATACATTATTAAGGCTTATTGGACGAACGCAAGAATCGTCGAAGGAATAATATTGACCGCTCGATACTTGTGCAATCGCCGTATAGTGGCCACAATTTACAGAAGGGCCCATGTGCGTTACCATTGACATAAGTTTATAAGTTAACTGTTTGGGAGATTCGCCCGGTTCCCTCCACAAATATTGGCCCATATCTATAGTCTGTTTAAAACCGATGTGTCTAGATATTTTTCCTCCTAAATAGCTAAATCGTTTTAACTGTACACACAACACTTTTGGCGGACGTTCCAGAGTAAATTGTTTGGTAGCAGGAACTCTCCTCTTGCAGGCTTCACATTTATAGTCATTGTTATCCAATTGTTCTCTACTGAAGTAACTATTTAATGCTTCGTCCAGTGTATTCGCCTTGCGTATATCCACAAGCAAATCCTGTTAAAAATTCATAAATGTTTACAAATAGAAATGTATATGAAAATCATTTACTTTACAGTTATACAGCGATAACTTTATTATATACTTGAAAGTGTTGAAACGTGGTAGAAACATGTTGACATTGCAGGCACTTTACTTCAGTACGTATATATCCACCAAATATTTGATTAATAGGTGTCGTTTCCTTAGAATAGTTATCCAACTTAGTTGCTTTATGCCTAGTCAAATACGCGCGTTCCATTCCTTCCAATAAATAGCGTAAAAATTCATGAGCATCTTCTTGTTGTCCAGGCACCATAGTTCGGCAAATGACTGCAGAAATAACGCTTACTATAGTATTTGTCTATGTATGCGTGATATATTTATTATTAGAAGCAAGTACGTACGCTTTAGTTTATTATACACATAAAATGGTTTGATTGCACCACCAGACTTTTGATGACTGAACTGCAGAGTCTTGGCTACTGCACATGTAAGGCATTCTCCACCACCATCTAAAACTATCCTATTATCAAAATGCCATACAAAACCATGCTATTATAACTTTATATTATATTTTGTATTATACTTAGAAACGTGTGCACGATGCATACAACAAAATAACATAAGAACTTACTGTTTTGTTCACACTTGGAATTATGATGTGGATCAGACAGCAACCAATTGACGAGAGCTGGAACATGAAACAATGCCTGAAGAGTGCTGTTCAGATAACAAGTATTTCCAACGTTGTACATGCCAGCTCCGACTGGACACGTGCCTTTCCATCCAAGATGAATTTTTTTGGGAGAATACAGAGTGACATTTGGTTCTGGTAGAATCGGCCCTTTGTTCGTATCATTCTTCTTATAGATTGCGCTATCTTTCCCTTTGCTTCCCTCTAAATTTTCAGAAGGAGACAAGTTGAGGAAGATGTTACAATTAGCTTGCACCTGACTTGTCACTTGGAAATTCTTCAATTCCTCATAACGAATTTCTGTTTGTATGATCCGTGAGGCATTGCTCACTAGCTCGATCGACAGATCATCTGTGCTCTTAGACGGACTGTTATTCAGAGCGCAGTGAAGCCTGGCTACAATAGGATCGCAGACGCTGACTGCAGGCATCTTTCTCACAGTTCAAAATTCCTTCCGTTAGTCTTTGTGAAGCAGTATACCTATAATAAAACATAGAATATGAGATATTTCAGATAACATTTTTATCATCTTGTGTACCATGTTGATTGCTCCTTAACCCTTTTGTCGATGCATAATCTTTCATTTCTTTTCATTATTGTTTCACAAGACTTTTACTAAAAATGTACAAATGAAAATTAAAGTTTGCAAAACAATTCTTCGTTGTTCAAAGGATAGAGATTTAAAGCATTCTAACAAAATTCACATAAAAATAAAAATTTCTTGTCTTTAATTCAAAATTGGTACTCGCGTACTAGTTTTTATTGACAAAAGATTTGATGAGATAGATATGAAAAGAATATTGTATGTGTGCGTGCGTGTATATTGCACACACGCGCGCGTGCGCGCGCGCCACACGCCACGCACACACGCACCGCACACACACACACACACACACACGCACCGCACACACACACACACACACCGCACACACACACACACACACACACACACACACAACACACACACACATGAAATAAGAAGCATGCAATTGCATCGTGCGAATAAAAATTTAAAAATTTCATGGGAGGATCGAGTGAGAGAGTTAATATCGAGATATATTTCGCTTACCAAGTAGCGAAGTAGATGTTCTAAGATACTAGATTGAGCTTACTCGTGTGACTGGTCGATTGAGGTTCGAACGGTAAGACACGCGGATTTGCGGGAAGTAATACCTTTGACGATTGTTTACCTGCTTGTAGATGTAGAGCGATCCCTAGGCGGTATATTTCCAAAATGAGCACGACGACCATCTGGCGTGGAGCTCCTTCGGACTTTGGTTTCTTGCACACGGAATCGCGCGGCTATCGGCTTACCGTACGCAATATCGTGCGGTGTCGTGAGTTCGAGCTCTAATTCGGTCTCGACACGGCTACCAGAGAGGAATTGCTCGCCGCTGTCGGAGGTAATGCATACACACATGTGCACACCACGAGCGCGCGCGCGCGTATTTCTTTCTCTCTCTCTCTCTCGTTTTCTCACCCGTCACGAGCAATTTCCCGCGTGCACGCGTACGTAACAAATTAATGTCCGATGTAAGAAGACACGTTCACACCACCGCGCGCAAGCAACACCAACTTGATATCCGACGACCGACGCCGGTCATCACATATCGATCGCGCACGACAATTTCGCGGTACACTCGAGCGTCAGACACGCGGGAACGACAGACAAGTACGGACACATTACTATGACAGCCATTTGCATTCGTTGCTATCTTCGCGGGACGGCTTCCTGCGAGCGCTTCGTTAGCACGCGGGAAAATCAGACGTCGCGCAAGATGGTTCCGGCCGGCTTTACGATGGCTAATGGACAAGAGGACACGAGTGCCGGGTGAGGGGAAGGGAGGTTGCTGAGCCGAGAGGCCGACATTACTATAAGGGCTGTCGCACAGAAAATTCCGCAACAGTGGCCTAGTTTCCACTGAGGGTTTAATTCGAATCAGAATGTAAGACCCAACCAATTACAGTCGAGCATTCCCCTGTCATTCGATTGTAACAGGGGAATGCTCCAGTGATGCGCTGTCATGGGAATTATTCCCACACGGGAATGTTCGTGCGCATGCGCAGGCTGCTGTCACAGTTTCCTATTGGCTGCTTTCGCATCGTATCGGCGATACGCATGCGCACAAACATTCTCGTATGGGAATAATTCCTATGATACTCTACTGTAGTTGATTGGTTCTTACATTCTGATCCGGTTTAAACTCTCGATGGAAACTAGGTCAATGACCGTGTAGGTAAATTTTCACGAGCTGCTCAAACCGGCTGTTTAACGACAAAAAGGATCAAGTGGTTAAAATTGACAAATATCCATTTTGTTCCACGTGATCCTTTTTGTCACTGAAACTGCCGGTTAGAGCAGCTCATGCAAATTTATCTTTAAGGCCATTCTATATTGGTCGTAGCGTCGGAAGCGTTGTAAGAATCTGAGCATAAGAATTGTCGTAACACTTACTTACTTAGACTTAAATTGTAGACGTAAGCGTATACTTACAAGTGTCACGACAATTCTTGTGCTCAGACCCGTAGGTAACGCACAAGCTTTAGTGTATGACGTACGATTTATTGTTGTCTTTTGGAGACACGGCAATAAGTTGTACGTCATACGTGAAAGCTTATGCGTTAGTCCGGATCTACAATAGGTTTTTTAAGTTTTAAGCCCTAAGAAATTGCAATCGAATGCGAGAAGAATAAGTGATTGTGATTCGTCCATTTCTTACGGCTTAAGGCTTAAAAATCTATTGTAGATCTGGGATTACTTATGTCTACAATTTAAGTCTAAAGGTTGAATCATACGGGAAATGACTGTGGAATAGAGAATGCGTCATAAAAACAACCAATCAACGTTATTCTACGTTATTCCGAATAGCGCTAATTGGTTGTTTTAATGACGCATTCTCTATTCCGCAGTCCTTTTCCGCACCATGTGATTGCAAGTAAGTATTACGACAATTCTTGTGCTCGGATCCTAAGCATTGACATATACTGGATTCATACTAGATCCGATGTGCGTCGTACAATGTTTTGCAACCAGAAAGCAGAATTTTATTTTGTATCGATGATATGAAGCAAAATCCTGTTTTCTTTGCAGAATGTCGTATCCTACGCACATCGGATCCAGTGTGAACTCAGCAATAGTATTGAGGCGCGTTCAGGTTCTCACCAGAATGCATTCCAGACATTATGTTATCTTTGTTTCTTATTCAGTGAGCAACAAGAATAAAAAGACACTTGGGTGATACATAATCTGGAGTCCTATTCTTGAAAAGTATCGCATAGGAAAAACTAGGGAAATACTGTTTGCGTTACATATACTGTAACATTTCCCTGGTTTTTCGTATGCGATATTTTTCAGGAATAGGGGCCCTGAACTCGGGTGGGAATTTGAACACAGCCCAGAATGGAGCATTAAGGGTGAAATAAGGTTCGGAGTAGGGCTGCGTAATACAGAATGCGTCATTGAAGCAATCAATCAGCGCTATTTCATTTGATGTTGCGGAATAGCGAGTGCGTCATTGTTCTTGTAATAAACCGTCATATTTTGAGAGGTTAAAATAATTTGATGCTGAATGACATGATGGAATTGCGTAATGTCGAGACGAATGAAGCAAAATGACAAAATCTGAGCATAAATATAGATATCAAAAAAACAATGATGCATTACGTGCAATTTCAGTATGCCCTTTTCCGCACTTTTCCATTACGCCAGTTTTATGTGTTATGTTCACACGATGCGGAAAAATGATAGTAAATGCGTTAAACAATTCAAAAAATTGTTATGAAATTGTAAATATTAATTGTAAAACATTAAATACACCAGTGATAATTGTTTTTACAATTTAAAAAATTATATTTCATTTTAATAAGCAAATTATTAACATGAAGTTAATAGTTTTTAAATTATATTCATGCCGGATACATCTTTGACGCATCATATAAACATAGCACACAAAATTTACGTGATGGAAAAGTGCGGAATAGCGCAGAAGAACGCTGATTGATTGCTTCTATGACGCATTTTCTATTCCGCAATCGTTTTCCGCATCGTGTGATTTTACCCTAAACATAATAGGCATAGGCAATAGGGAATAACGAGCCATTCAATCAGAGCTCTGGTATGTAATGTCTACTGCATACTGAACGTGATGAGCGATGAACGACGAACGATATCCAATAAAAGCTGTGCTTTTTCTCACGTGACGACACAAAGCAAAGCTCTTATTGGATATCGCTCGTCGCTTATCGCGTCCAGTGTGCAGTAGGCATAAGTTCAATATTACATCCCAGAGCTCTGATTGGAAGGTTCGTTATTTCCTGTTACCTGTGCCTAGAGTCCCTATAACAGAGTCTGGACACTGCATTCGCGCATGTCCGTCCGCCATTAACAGTTAAAATCGGAAATGTATCGCCGTGTTTGTTGCGCAATTCAAATGACTGCTTGCTGTTATACGCGACAATAGAATTTAAACTATTTAAATGATTCAAGATGAAAGATAGAAGGTTCGTTCGCGTCGCACGTTCCAACATGCCCAACACGCTCCAATACGTTCGCGTCACTGGAACTAATATGGCGACTAGATGTTCACGTCGCATTAGAGTAAACTCCATGGCTCAATTAAGAGTATGCTCCATTTGCCTCACCTCAGAAGTAGAGAGCCTACAATCAGAGTGACGCCATATCACTTGTGATTGGTCCGCCATGTTTTAGCCATTCTCTCCAGTTTTTTAAACGCATTATTTTCTAAATTTTGAATTCATACTAAAAAATGTTCAAAAATTGTGACAAATTCAAAAATGATAATAAATAAATATTGTATATAAAATAATAATATATATAATATTGTATATAAAATAATAAAACTTTTACATATATTATTTATTAAAAAATTTCATTTATTTTGTACTATTGCAATATTGTACATTTTGTAATATTGCACATTACTTTATACAAAACGTTATTTATTGCACATTATTTGCGCTATTAAATGCGCTAGTTTATTATTCATTTTCTGTTCCCATATTTTAGGAGCAACATTTTAGGATGCATCTGTAATAATATAAAAGAAATAAAAAATTCAGAAAAATATTATATATGTATAATATATATCATTTTATAAAATATTATATACACAGTGCGCCAAATATGTTCCCGGACACGAACCACATCTCAGCAACCAGTGGCGACATCTGTGCGTTCAAACATGCATTTTAAAGGTTGAACATTTTGCTATCATCTGTCAAAGTTTTATTCATTTTGGTTGGCATATAACGAAGATATGACAGTTCATGTTAAACAAGATTTTGGGTAGAAATTTTAATATGGAACAAAGAGTTTTAAAGCGATTGATCGAAGTTTTAAAGCGATTGATGGGCAGAATTCATCGTATTCGCTCCGAATATCGTGATCCAGAAGATTGGTCTTTGTTGCATGATAATGCACCGAATCACTTCATTGATTGTCCGTGAATGTTTGGCTTGAAATCGTGTCTCTGTGTTAAACCATCCACCGTATTCACCTGATTTGGCCCCCTGCGACTTCTCATTATTCCCAAAATTGAAATTGAAATTGAAAGGACGCTTTTTTGATGACATTCCGACCATCCAATCAGCTTCTACACAGGCACTAGAGGCAATTCCGCAAACTGAGCTAGAACATGCATTTGAATCACTATTGAATCGCTGTAACAAGTGTATTGAAGCCAGAGGAGAATATTTTGAATAATAAAACCAAAAAATATGCATATTTGTTGTTTCAATTATGATTTTCAGGCCCTGTCCGGGAATATATTTGTCGCATTGTGTATGTATAATATATATCATTTTATAAAATATTATATATTAAATATCGTAATTATCATATTATTTGATTTAGATCAAATACACAAATGCAATGATATATAACTGAAAAGATTGCGACAAAAAGAGAAAGAATTAAATTCGTAACCAATGTGATGACTATACATATACTTAGTGCCAAGACACTACCGTGTCTTCAGATATTATAATTAATCTGTGTATATTTTATGTTATATTTTTATTTTAATATTTTAGATACATTATTTATACAGAATAAATTATTTTACCTCATATACAGATGAATTTTTTTGACGGTGTCCAATTTTTATATTTGCCATTTATACTCTTTAACCAATTCATTCGGCGTTCTATGTCTTTCGAAATTATTTTCATAACATATCCTTTTTTTAATGAATTGTTACAAAATAGTATTGTACATCCAACCATATTTCTAAAATAATTTCGATAATTTTATTTTTATCAATGTATCTTTACATATCTATGTCGTTCAATGCTGTTGCACCTAACCCTAAAACTGACAGTCTGTTGGATAGACTGAGACGGTATATCTCTTTCTCTCTCGCAGAATTTCGCTAAAACATGACGTCATATGGCGCCACTCTGATTATATAGGCTCTCTATTCAGAAGGTGGTATGATTGGGGCATATTACGCACGCATGCGTAATGGTTGAAAAAACTGTATCGAAACAATTATTTCAGATTTATTTTGTATAAAAACGCATTTAATAAATTTTTGATATAAATATAAAAATGTAATATAACAATATAATATAATATTAATAAAATAAAATAATAAAATAAAATAAAATAAAAAATAAAATAAAATGAAATAAATAACACAAACTATAGAAATCAAAGCCTTAAACGGTCTAGCCGTCTGGATCTTAAATTTTTAAATAATTCTTGTTAAATAATTCGTAAATGATTCTTGTGTGAATTTACATACTACGTATGTAGTTTTTAGACACGCCCGCCGAAATGATTTTTCGGTCTTGAAACGCTAATTCCAAACTATCGCAGTAATATCACGAGTTAAATTGACTAACAATTTAACAAATTTTTGATGTTTATTCGCATCTTCGAAACGATTTTAATTATGTTAAACGATATATTAAAATCTGTAAATAATTAAGT
>JAANIC010000747.1:383655-407501 GCA_017607545.1 Acromyrmex charruanus | reverse complement strand
TGAATGACATATTAAAATTTGTAAATAATTAAGTTTTAAAATAAATAAATAAATAAAATAAAATAAGAAAATAAAAAAAATAATTAAATAAAATAAATAAATAAAATAAATAAAATTAGAAAAATTAAAAAAATAAAATAATATTGTATTACTATAATATAATATAATATTGGGTATGGGAAAAAGTTCGTGGCGATTTTTTAATAAAATTCAAATGTTTTTCTTAGAGTATTAAAATTAATTTATTT
Organism: Acromyrmex charruanus; assembly: GCA_017607545.1. Taxonomy (NCBI): domain Eukaryota; kingdom Metazoa; phylum Arthropoda; class Insecta; order Hymenoptera; family Formicidae; genus Acromyrmex; species Acromyrmex charruanus. The sequence goes on along the minus strand of JAANIC010000747.1, from coordinate 407,253 downwards.
AAACTAAATATGCTCCATTATTTTCAATAATATTTTGCCATTTTTGGGGCAGAGCCATAATTCCATTGCGATAGAACTTCTATAGTTTTTGGTCGAAAAATTGCTTCAAGTGATTTTCACAGGCCTCTTTTGAAGCCAGCTTTACACCATTAAGAGAGTTCTGCAGAGACCTCAACAAATGATAGTTTGAGGGTGCTATGTCAGGACTATACGGTGGATGCATTAAGACTTCCCAGCCAAGCTCTCGCAATTTTTGCTGAGTTATCAAAGATGTGTGCGGTCGAGCGTTGTCGGGATGGAAGGCGACACCCCTCCTATTGATTAATTCTGGCCGCTTCCTCTCAATTGCTTGTTGTAATCTCTTCAGTTGTTTCATAGCAGAATTTGGAATTAATTGTTTGATCGGGCGATAACAGTTCATAGTGAACGATTCCCTTCCAATCTCACCACACAATATCACCTTTTTCATCGTCAATCCAGGTTTTGCGATTGCTTGCACCTTCTCTTCTTCCTTTATTCACGATCTTTTGCGAGTTCGATTGTCGTACGTGATCCATTTTTCATTATCAATTATCATTCTCTTTAGAAATGGCTCAATTTCATTCCGTTTCAGTAGCGTATCGCAAATGTTAATTCCATCAATGTTCGGTCCATCATAGTTTTAACATTCAACTCGTGAGGAACCCAAACATCGAGCTTCTTTTTGTATCCAGCTTTGTGTAAATGATTTAAAATTGTTTTGTGGTCGATGCCTAGTTCCTTATCAATCTCCACAGTGCTCACATGCTTATCACGCTCGACTTTTTCCATGATTTCATCGGACTTTTCAGTGATTGGTCGACCGGAGCGAGGTTCATCTTTCACACCGAAATTTCCAGTACGAAAACGAGCGAACCATTTCCGTGCTGCTGATTTTGATAGAATATCTTCACCGTAAATAGCACAAATTTTTTCACAAGCCTGTGCGTTCTTGCCTTTATCGTAGTAATACTGCAAAATGTAGCGAATTTTTTCCTTATTTATTTCCATTTTCAAAATAAAATAACTTTTGATCCACTTCACCGATTTCAATCTTTTTCGGCTCAAAACAAAGGTTGAAATGTCACTTTTTAAACGCACGTCTAGTGTTGTCGATGCGATTAGTAGTTACCGAGTGCTAAGCATTTAATGTCATCTAGTGGGAAAAACGCCACGAATTTTTTCCTATACCCAATAGAATATAATATAAAAATATAATATAATTTTTTATTAAAAATGCATTTATTTTGTATAAAAACGCTTTTCAAATAATCGAAGTAACACAAAATATCCAAAACGAAACAAGACACATGTCCGATCCGTTTAAGTAGTCTTATGAATTAGGTTAGGTGACAGGCTCACTAAATCCGTTCGTATTACTGAACATTGGAGCACATAAATGCAACTGCTCCAACCGTCACCTTACCTGTGATCCAAGTGTTCTCTGGATTAATTTGGAGTATGTGACGCGAACAAACCTAAAGTCATGGATGTATGAATATTTGGACGGAGCATAAAGCCAGCTTATTGGTAAGGGGATTGTGATCCGCGCGGCGGGGGAGGGAGGTTAGCCATCTTGTCTGGCATTTTAGCGCTCTATTTGAAAATCGATATATGTATTATTTGTATTTTTAGTGCATAAAAATGGGATTTTGTGTAAGGCAAAATTAATTCCACGATTGTGTGCAATTAAAAATAATTTTCTGTTTATATTAAAAAAAATAATGAACATATATTCCTATTACTTTTTTAAATATAAACCGAAAATTATTTTCAATTGCATACAGACATTAAATGTTTACAAATCAAATAATTAAATAAAAGGCTATGAACCGAATTAATTTAATGCTAAATCAGAAATAATATAAAACTAAATTTTATACAATATAATTGAACAAACATTTAGACTTGTATACAAGGTCATAATTAACGTTACAAAGAACCGGTAATTGCAAATAATAACAGTTAAGATTACATAAAAATTCTAATAAAATTCAAAATATTAATAATGTTAAACATTATTAATAGAGGAGAAACCTCTATTATGAGATAAGCGCCTAATTAGATAGCGGGACTTCTGCTAAATTAATAAACACTTTATTGGTCTTAGCATAAATTTATTGCTCTTGTGATGAAGTATTTAGTGAAATATTCGTGATTAGATCGTGCATGTAGTCAATGCAAGAAAATATTTACGAAATTCGATGATGTCAAGTTTCATTAAGGCGAGTCTTTAAACTTTGTTTATTATATAATAAATACATATTTGGCAATAAATTTCGCATGCATAAGATTAATTGAAAAATATGGGATATATTGAATTGCTTAACTGCAGAGATTAGATTTGGTGATTGTGAAACTGTACTCTTGTGATTTACCCTTGTTTAATATTCGGTGAATAACAAGGATAAATAATGCAGCATGCACATCATGCGTGAAACAGAATGTAGCCTAAAGCATGAAGTTCGTAATATGAGAATAATAGTGATTCTTCCATTAATGCGTGGTATTTACAATTGTGGACATCAATTTTTCTTACTAGGTTTTATGCAAATTTCTAAATAGTAATTATATATTGTTTCCAGTTTTAATCTATAAGATTATATTGCCTGTTAACTTACAGGTGATTCTGGTTATGCGCTGAGACCATGGATGATGACTCCAATGTTAAATGGTGAATAAAATGATGCAATATTAAGATATAACACTCGACAAATGAGTATTAGATCATTAATTGAATGTTGTAATGGTCTATTGAAGATGAGATTTCAAGATGAAATTTGCTTGCTCGAGCATAGAGTCTTATATTATAAACTAGATTTCTGTTCAAAGATTATTAACGCTTGTACAGTACTACATAATATGTGCATGATAAGGTACCTATATCTGAAGGAGAAGATGATTTATTGGACTTTGCTTGGTATGATGTAGATCCAATAATAGTGAACCAGAAATAAGTGCAGTAAATAGAAATCCTGAAGAAATCCTTGTCAGCTGGGCGAAGAGTTCGTGATAATTTAATAAGACGATACTTTCAATAATACCATATTTTTTTAGACATTATTTTTATTAATATATAATATTGTATTTTGTAAAAGGATAAACAACGATAATGGGATTGAAGGACCAATATTTCATAATAAAAGTTTATATTTGTGCAATTATCTTTTTTATTTAATGCAATAATCTTTTTCATTTAAGTTAACTTTTCAAAGTAATACAAATAACTTGTTTTCTTATTTCTAAAAACTTAACATATTCAATATAATGTATATTTTGCACTTCAATTTTGTTACATAACACTTAGTAATCAAAAATAATACTTTCACGGTGATTATTGTGTCTCTATAAAGCTTAAAACTATCTAAAATGAAAAATATATTATTAGATAAATACTAAAAAATATAATTTAAAAGGAAAAGTATTTAAATTAATAAATAGCAAAGCTTGACTCTGTAACAATCAGCAATTGAGACGTGCAATGCAATATATTTTGGTACTTTTGTTATTTTTTCCAACGAGAGCCATTTCCTTGAAACAAAACAAATATGTTTCTTTATTGCATCTCGCCTTAATTTTTTTTTCAACATACATTGAAATATTTTTAAGTATCTTAAAACACAAAACATATCATAACTTTGCTTCTAGTAAAGTTTACTTTGTGGATCACTTATTAAAACTTAAATTGTTTTCATAGCCAACAATATACAACGCATTAATTAAAAGTTGCTTTTTTTTAAAGATTGCTCCAACAATATGTAAATGTTTTCTTTGGCTATAATGTCTTTCTCTTTAAGAGGTAATTCTTTCTGATAAAGCTCGAGTTTTTTTATCATAATACGTGTTTGACCATCTTCGTGTGATATTTTGGTCAGCTTCTCAGTTTCTTCTATAGACTTTGAATATTTTAAAGCAGCGGAAGTTTTTTTAATACATGATTTTTTCGGAATTGATTTAGCATTTAGCATTACGTCGGAAATGCTGTTAGTTGCAATGATTGCTGCTTTTGATACATCTTTCTTTGAATTATCTGAACATTTTGAATTATTATTTCTGTTATGTCCTACAGACGCCACGATTCTTTCCTTCGACTCCACGTCGCGACTATGGTTGACGTCTGCGAGACTCGAGCGGAGCCTTCTGATAACGGTCTGACAGAACTGAAAGGAGGGACAGGCTCCGCGGAAACTCGTAAATGCCAATCAACCCGGAAGGAATAACAACCTTAATGCAGACCCGAAAAGAGACAAGATTGCAAAAGACATTATAAATGCACCGAAGTCACGCAATAGTAAAAATCTAAGCTTTGTCGTCCGAGACTGACCAACAATTTCTTAGGAAAATAGGCGCCACGTCGCGCTTAAAAAATCATAAAACTCATGGGATAACTTCCCAGAGTAGCGTTATCTAAGATCAGACTCGCGACTGACAAGGTTACCCTGCACGCAAAACTAGTTGTGTACAGTAACCATCTGTTTACCTAGCCATATTTTCCGCGAGAATAACAGAATTCGTCATCCGTCTGGAGCAATCTTGACTCTTTAAAGAAAAACGTAAATCACTTCTTTTCTTCTCGAAACTCCTCTAACGATGTACTTTAGATTAACATCGATAGGACGCTATAAAAATCGTAAAATCTCGCGTAACAACTTTTGCATCCTAGACAAAGGGCACAACGTCCTTTTTTTGAGGTATAAATAGAGATCCCACGAAAGCATAGAGCGTCAGTACGGAATTCTAAACCACCCGGTTCACGTCAGTGCAGTTCACGAATTAAACTATTGTCGCGGGCAGTGTGGAAATTATTTGAACTCGCGATAATCACTCCAGTTCGCGGTTTCATACGAGTGCGAAATTGTGGGCAACTGGAATTATCAGGCATACGCCACTGCGACGCTCTCCGCGGATGACGGACCTCTTCGGTCACCTACCGGAACTTACCCTATATCTTGTGGACAGCCAGTAAGTCGCCATTCCTTCCGGTTTATCCCCTCGTCTCCCCGCATGGAAACACATCTACGAGGGGTGTTCAAAAAGTAAGTTTCCCTGCTCCGGGAAAAAAGCAAAACACAATTTTTAGGTTAAAGTAACACATGTATTTATTATTTGACTTATAAACTATTTTTCTACATAGTCCCCTTGGACTTGAATACATTTTTTATATCTGTTCTGAAGCTTTGACAAACCTAGTTTATAAAAATCCCTGTTTTTTAAAGAATAATTTAACAAAGTCTTTCACTTAAAAAATTCAAATGGGAAATTTTTGATCACCCACCTTACTCTCCAGATCTCGCACCAAGTGACTTTTATCTTTTTCCTAAGTTAAAGGAAAGTTTGGGTGGCCATCACTTCAATTCAAATGATGAAGTGAAAGACTTTGTTAAATTATTCTTTAAAAAACAGGGCACGGATTTTTATAAACTAGGTTTGTCAAAGCTTCAGAACAGATATAAAAAATGTATTCAAGTCCAAGGGGACTATGTAGAAAAATAGTTTATAAGTCAAACAATAAATACATATGTTACTTTAACCTAAAAATTGTGTTTTGCTTTTTTCCCGGAGCAGGGAAACTTACTTTTTGAACACCCTTCGTATATACATTTATGCGTTTCCGACGAAACATACACACATGTTATTTCAACCTTTCGGTTTGTAGTGCGTACTAATACCATTAAAAAACGCGGACGAACTCCTTATGCCTGGTGGAACCATCCCCTTGGCCAACAATCGCGACGGCACAACCGACCGACGATCAATTTGGCGAGGTCTCCTACTCATCAACGTTAGAACCCGAATCGATCGACTGGGATCGGTTATTCAGGCTAAATTCGTCCCCTTCCAACGAAGGCGATAGAATAGTAACAGTTTACATTCCAGGAAACCTCACCCCTTACACCGTCCTCTACAAGCACCTCATCCCGATGTGTTCCTGCAACACTTTTCTCGCCTTCCATACCCATTAGCCCTTTTCTCTCCTCACACACACACACACACACACANCACACACACACACACACACACACACACACACACACACACACACACACGAGCGCGCGCGCGCGCACACACATTCATAATGTATTAATTATACTTTTATGTAAAAAAAAAAGAAGTTTATCATATGTAAAAAATTTTTTTTTATTATTGCTTCTTTTTATTATTAATAAATGTAACTTAGTATATTTCCCTGTTTTTTATTGAAATTACCTCTCGCATTCACTTCCCTCTAATACCTGAGATCGCACGAGGTCCAGTCCCGGGTCAAAACGATTAAGTTCCTTGACCCAAAAAGTAAGACCGACATTCGCACTGTCCATCGGAACAGGTGTCATAGCGTCCTTTCGGACGTTGACTCATTTTCCGGGACCGAAAAGGTGCGTACGACTCACAGGTGTTCGCCTCTGCGCGTATATCTGTGAGATTGAGTCTAGCCGTCCTTCCATACTCTGTCCATTCTCCCTCATTGTCTCCTTGACCAAATTTCCAAGGGTTTGGACGTAATATTTCTATTCTTATCATTTTTTATTTAAATATTCTTCAGAAATATTTTTTTCTGTTGTTTTCTCATGAGAACTGTGAGAAGGCAATGACTTCAATGGAGTAGAATCTTGCATTACTTCTTGATAGTCACATTGTACAGAATTTTTCACAATTTCTTCATCATGTGATAGATACTCCACATTACTTTTGGTTCATCATTCCAATCCTACAATATAAACATTTTATTAATAATAAAAATTTCAATTTTTATTATCAGAAATTAACGCATGAAAGCGACATGTAGATAGATCAAAATAAAAATAAAAAAAATAAAAATGAAATTAAAATTTTCTTAAGACGAATATTATGTTTAATAATAAGGTTGCTTACAAATTGCACGTTGGATTCCTGTACTGAATTATGTCCTTCCACAACAGTTGAACCAATAAGTGCCAAAATATTTTGATGTATTTCTGTTAAGACTTGACTTGAGACAGGCCCTCTATCTTGAGCATGTTTCTTGATAGAAGTATTTTTAGCTTTATTGCACTTCGCATATCTTGCCAAGTCTTCATAGCAAAGAAAACTTATTTAGATATATTGCTGTTTTATATAGTAAATAATGGAAAAATTTCTCTCTTTCTGATGCAGTTTCTCTACAAATAAATTGTTGAAGATAACATTTAAATAACTTTTAGTTTTTCTGTTATTTAGGCTGATATTTCTTTGTAAAATTAGTTTACAAAGAAAATGCAGGGAAATTCTTTCACAAGATAATGATTCTGTAATATAAAGTTAATTCAATATATGTATACCTTTCTCCACTTATTCCACTTTTTTATTGCACCAGATATCTGAAATTGTGCTGTTACTTCTTCCCATAATTTTTGAGCACCTTTATAAATAAAAGTGGCAGAAAATTTTCCACTTTGTAGCTCAGGATATTTATTCAGTAATTCTAAAATTCAAAAATACATATATACACATATATATATATATATATATATATANATATATAATGAAGTCTCAATAAACAAGAATGGATTGAGATGGATTCAGAAAAATGTATTTGCGAATCCTTTTCGATCCGAATGTATTTTTATTCTTTTATACAATTGTCAGGCAGTTTTAAAATACGTTATCATAAATTGAAAAAATAATTGTAATTCTTTAACCTATTTCAATGCATTCTTGTTCGCTGCGAAGTCACTCACTAATTAAAACATTTTTCTGTTCATCATTAATATATGTGCATCGTTTCTTTACTGTAGTTGTAGTCTCCAATTCCATTTTGATTTTTTATCGCTGATTACTATTAACATACGCTTTTAACTATTGCAATTTACATTTTATTATCTCGAAAAACTAAAAAACTCGACAGAAAAATAGGCCACACGATTTATTACGTGGCTGATTCTTATATACCGATCGTGATTGGTTATTATGTTATTTCAAAATCTGGCAACGCTGTACGACACAATCGTATACGAGATTTATCACATATAGCATATCGCATAGCAATAAACAATTGTAGAGAATACGATTCTAAAATCGCATGCGATATGGACCATGCGATATTTTTCTCATGCGATAAATATCGCATAAGTTCAAGAATCGGACCCCAGAGCGTGATAATCGTCGAGATTCTTGGAAACGGGAGCGATCGGACGCGAATTAAGGTACGCCTCGATCCGACAGAGGAGCGTAGATATCTCCTCAAAAGTTAGCGTGTGGAGGCCGATGCATCGTTTTAAATGATGCTTAACACTTTTAACTCCCACCGAAGTGCGGCGATGCAGGGGATAGGAAAGGCTACGCAGTTCCGTCGGTAGCGAGTCGGTTGCGGAAGTTAGGATCGCGAATTGCTTTTGCATGTGCATCGGACAATTCGCAATCGTCGCCTTGAAACGTGGTTCCGTTATCGGAATACATGGACGTAATCCTCGGCGAGAAACAAATCGTTGATACGCTGCGATAAAGATAAAAGAGGTACAATCGCTGACGAGCTGTAAATGTAAAGCTTTGGAGAGACATACGAATAACGCGATTATCTAAGCCTTTTGCGATTTATGCCCTTGACCAGGAGTCGTTCTACGTAATCAACGCCGATATGAACAAATGCGCCAGCGGTGTGATTGACTCTCGCAGCCGGGAGATGCCCATGAGTTCGACGGGCATGTCGGCGCGTTCACGCGTGCATGGTATGCACTTATAAAGAACGGATCGAACGTTGTCGTGGGCCCGGAGAATCCAGAATTCGTGTCGCAATGACGCGAGCGTTAATTGAGAACCGGCAACATTCTAAGATGATGGTGCTGAATAAGGAGTACTAATGGTGGATGTGCGCGTAAGACGATGAGATTCTTCGCTCCTGGGAGGCAAGCTCGACGGAGTCTTCCTTAAATACAAATAAGTCCATCCTTGTCCATATAAAGATTGAGAACAGAGAGTGGGCTGTTCTTCGGTACCAGGCGCTGATGTTTTAGAGCCGCGATTTCTTATTAAGAAATATGTTTGACTGCAGTGTTTGGAATCGTTTGGCGTTCTGAATTTCTTCGGAGAGCAAAATCGCGATATTAATTTGCGGATTTTTTGAATGTCGGAGTCGATTGAGAAAACGGTACAGGTAAGCAGTAGTTTGTAGCAATTTTGGTCACAAAGAATAACGCGACGCGAGATCTCAAGTTGGTGTAGCATACAATGCATATACCGGAGACTTTGGGCGTTGTTCAAGAGGAATATCGAAGGATACCGAAGGTACGGTTCGGCCAGGACTCGGGAGGATGATGCAACCATGGAAGGTCTGACCACCATAAAGCATGTGTCTCGAAAAGATCGGGAGCGAGACCGCGAGATGCGCAGTCCGCGGGATTGGTGTGCGTCGGAACATGGCGCCAAGAAACTCCAGAAAGGAGTATTTGTACAGCCGAAACATGATTGGCGACGAAGGTTTTCCATCGGGAAGGTGACTGACTCAGCCAAGCGAGTGTAATGGTGGAGTCCGTCCAGCAGTGATACTCGAGATTCGGGAGTTGGAGCGTTGAGCGCGCGAAATGCATTAAGCGAGAGAGAAATAATGCAGCGGATAACGCCAATCACAGGACGCTGATCATTTTAAGAGGAGCCACTTTTGATTTGGCGGCGAGAAGAGAGACGGTGATTGAGCCGTCTACATTAACGGTACGAAGATACACTGCTGCGGCGAAAATCGCAGTCGATGTGTCGGAAAATCCATGAAGGGTAGTGTAAAGTATGAGATCCGTAAGTAGTCCAGAGCGGAATGCTAATGGCATTGAACATGGAAGTCGTTGATGGTAATCGGATCAGCAATCAAGAAGTTAGGAATTTTGTCATCCTACCGGCATCGGAGGTACCACAGTCGCTGCATAAAAATTTTGGCGGTAATATTGACGGGAGTAGTTCATCCTAAAGAATCGAAAAACTTAGCGATGATTGATAGAATGATTCGTTTGGTTTGTTTGGGTGATGACGGTCACACGGCATTGAAAAATATCTAACTTAAGATTCCAAAGTATTCTTAAGACTTTAAGATGCTCATCGTCTTAAAGAAGCTTATGAGTGGCTAAATGCCACGATCCGCGGGATCAAGATCAGCCAACAGAGAGATGGCATTACTCGCCCATTTTTGAAAGCGAAAGCCACCTTTCTTCAGTAACTCTATCAATTGATTGCGTGTTTGAGGAGCAAGAATCTGCACCAAAAGCGCAATCGTCAACATATGTCTGATGACGTAAAACGGGAACCGTGAGCGGAAATTTGGTACCTTCATCGTCTACAAATTGATCTAAAACCCGAAAGGCTAAATAGGAAGCAGCGGCGGTACCGTAGGTAACGGTAAGAAGATGGTAATCCGCGATTGGTTCACCAGGGGTTTGCTACACAATGCTGATAGTCGGTGTCTCAGGAATCAACTAAGATTTGCCGATACATTTTGGCGATATCGGTAGTAAACACGTAATGGTATTGCCACTGCAATAAGACAGTAGCTAAATCTCTCTGAAGTATAGGGCCAATGAGCATATGGTCATTCAACGACGTCTCGTTTGAGGTGCGACATGAAGCGTTGAAGACCACTCGTAAACGAATGGTTGGACTGCTGTCAAGTAAGACAGCGTGATGCGGAATATAATAAGTTTGCTTTGGTTTGACAATTTCTGTCGGTGAATTTTTGGCCATAACCGAGTGCTTCACACTCTGCGAGAAATTCGCGGTACTCGGAAGCGTTAATTGAATTTCGAATTAGGTGTTGTTCCAAGCGGAGAAAGCTCGAAATAGCAATAGAGCGCGATTCGCCTATCGAGATAGATCCGTTTTTAAACGATAATCGGACGATATATCGTACGCCATCCGGCGTACGGGAATGTGTGTCTATGAAGTGGTCTTCTCACTGATGTTCCTTAGGACTCCGAGAAGCCTTCTGAGACACTTCCTCAACTTCCCAGAAGTGAGGAAGATCGCGATCGAGAGCTTCAAGAACAACTCCGTGATGCACAAGTGCGGAAATTGACTCAGTAGTCGGAAACGAAGCTATTGGTCTAGAAAGAATCCAGCCGAGAATAGTATTTTGGGCGATAGGCTCATGTTTGGAACCTTTTCGAACATTCGAGAATGAGCATGCCGAATAAATCGGCACCGATTATGATGTCGATTGGATCCGAATTCATGGTTTACGATCGGCAAGTTCGAGTCCGGCGACGTTTTTCCAATGGTACACGATATCGACTCGATTCGGTAAATATTTCGTTAATGATCGAAGTATAAACGCGGTCGTAGTATAGACAGGTCTCGATACGCCGGAGTAATCGTAATCTGGGCAGTAACACACGATGGACTGCATTTCGGTATATTGCCGATAATGGAAACGGAACGATTTTTTCTCGAAAGGCATTGAGCAAGCGGTTCGGAGATAAACGTAGAGACGGATTCTTGATCAAGGAGCGCGCGAATAATGACAAAACGTTTATGAGGAATAAACTCGCACGCGTGCGGTCGCAAGAAAGATTTTGAACGGCGCTACGGTTTTCGATAATAAGTGCGTAGCGACGGGTACATTCTCGCTACTCGTGGATGCGGACAGTTGCTTAATGTCGACAGATTGAACGGAATTATCAAAATGTAATAACGTATGATGCCGTTTACTACACTATCGACACGCGCGAGGATTTATACAATCTTTACAGTATGTTTCATATTGAAACAATTCATACAGCGTTTCTGGTTTTTTATGAATTCAAAATGTTGGGATGGAGTTTGGAGATATAATAGATGGTTTGCTTTGCACAATGGGCAAGAACGGAAGACAGTAGACACGGTATGTAAGACGAGAGTTTTCCTTTTGGAGGTCGTCTGTGATTTCTTCGTTGCGGGTGCAATCATCTTGAACGCGAGAAATTGATCAAGTTTGCGATAACACGGGTAATCTACGATATCGCCGAGTTTTCGTTCCCAAGCTTTTCGTGACTTATCGAGTTTTTGTGCAACTAGAAAAACAAGCTAATCATCCCAATGTTCAGTAGCGCAACTGAGATTGTTCAGAGCTTGTATTGCTTTGTATTGATTTGATCGCGAAACGTGCGAAGATTGTTGGTGGTTTCTGTTGTGAGCGACGGTAAATTGAAAAGCGATTGTAAATATATCGTAATAAGGCGACCTTTATTGTCCAGGAAACGAGAATATTCCATGCAATAGTGAAATTATTATTTATACTTTACACACGAACACAAATAATGCATGCGCTCGATGTTCGTCAAACTCTGATCATTATGAATCATCGATTTAAATTTATCGCGAAAGCTTTCCTATTTGTCAAAACTCCCGTTGAAGGTCGGCAGGTTGATCCTCGGAAGATGCGACTGGACTCGACGATGACTGGAACGAGTTATCGAGACCACTTATGTCATGTGCAGCGGGACGGGGTTCGCGGACTTCGTTCGCGCCCATGTAGTCGGCAGCTTCGTGATAATAGTCCTCACACGTCAGGAAGTAGTTCTGGGTAAAGTACGCATGGGTTGCTCGTAGCTAGCGTAATCTTGCAATCCAGTTCCTGGTATCTGGCGAAGGTTTCCTTGAGGGTTGCGAGGCGTTGCTGCGTTATGGCACATGTCATCTTGGCCTGTCCTAGCTTCTTAAAATTAGTGAGTGTGCGAGATATGGCGCCCATTTGCTAGTTTTGTATACTCATCAGTTCGTCGAGAGATGACAAGATTTCCAACGGAAAAGGCACGACGCGGAACATTTGAGAGTCAAGCAAAACAATAACTTTTCTTGGCGACGATCCGGCTCGAAAGATCAAAATATGTTTGTGACACTGGTGTCACCTTGTATAGAAGGCTCGCTCGCCAAGGCGGAAATGTAATAACGACGACTTTCTTTGTTGTAACTTTAATTTAAACTTTGTTGTAACTTTAATTTAACTTTATTGTTGAGTCGAATTAAAATTTGTTCGAAGCTGGCAGTAGGCGATATTCGTATACTTGTATTCCGATAATTGAAGCGTTCGGTTAGATGCGTGCATAGGTAACTCGCACTTGGTACGACGTTGAATAATTTCTCGCAGCCGTTAAAGAAAGAATGCGTATTGCGAGACCGGTAAATCTCGCCGAAAACTCAGGTAATTCTCGCGCACTGAATGCCCTCGCTTATATTGGTAACGTTACGTAACAAAATACATTGATACGCGATGTGTGATAAACTTTGGTGTGGTTCGCACTCAATATTCGGGATAAGATTCGTTAAGTACGAATCTCGGTCAATGATCCGTATTGATAAGGATCGGAAAGTGAACTGAACTTTCGCACGCAGAACGTATGCGCGATAGTCAACTTTTCGAGTATCGCGCAAGGTAGAGAGCCTATAATCAAAATGGCGCCATACGGGTATCACTCATGATTGGTCCGCCATGTTTTAGCCATTCCCTCCAGTTTTTTAAACGCATTATTTTCTAAATTTTGAATTCATGTTAAAAAATGCTCCAAAATTGTGACAAATTAAAAAATGATAATAAATAAATATTGTATATAAAATAATAATATATGTAATAATATATATAATATTGTAATATAATATTGTATGTAATATAATATATTATATAATATATATATTTAATATATGTAATATAATATAATATATAATATAATATATAATATATAATATATAATATAAAATAATAAAACTTTTACATATATTATTTATTATAAAATTTCATTTATTTTGTACTATTGCAATATTGTACATTTTGTAATATTGCACATTACTTTATACAAAACGTTATTTATTGCACATTATTTGCGCTATGTCGAAAACAAAATTTATTTTAAATAATATAAGAGGAAATAAACCGCAAAATGAAACATATTTTACTTAAAAGAATGATACATCGCCATAGATTTACTGTCATAATATTTGTGATTCGGCAATACAATTCTACGCTTATTTTTAAATTTTAAACGCACTGTAGCAAATTTTTTAAATAGCTTTAAATGCAAATTATGACAATCAAGAATATGATCTGTAGGAACAGAATCAAATTTATTAACTTAAAAGGTATGTAAATTTATTTACATTACGTATTTTTTCAAAGTAAAGACTATAATGTCTATAAATATTTTCCAGTTGTAAGAAAACTTGAAATATTGCCTTATTAACAAAGTATAACGTATTTGCGTTGTAACATTTAATTCTCACCAGTTCAGAAAATTTAATGGTTTTTTTGAGCCAACAGATTCTATGCAATTACTACATGAGGTACATGTTTTTTTAACAGATGCCAAATAATATCCTGCAACATTATATAAACAATTCATCTCTTTATTATTATACGCTATTGTTAAATTATTATCAAAAGGAGGAATTAGATCTATGATTGCAGTAGATGAGATACAGAATTAGATACGTCATTTTTTTTACACTTTAAATAATCTATAAAACCAGAAAGGTATTCACTATTCAGTCTCATAATTTCCTATCAATATTGGTTTCGTATACATCGATACAGCTATAAGTTTCAAATTATTTTTAAATTGTAAAGGATCTAAAACTGAATTTTTGTGTCGCAAAAGTGAAAATAGATTTTCTATACAGTTTTGTGTAAGACAATCAGTCAAAACAAATTGAAAATTGCGATGTTCTAAAAGATATTCTACTAAATTAATAATTGATGTTGTAGAGAGTATGATGCTTCTTTGTATAGGTTTAAATTTATCTTCACTATCTATTTTTATTTTTGTAAAAAGATCTATTATTTCACGAAGAAAAGAAATGTTAGCATTGTATATTTCTTTATTTCTTGTACCCAATGCTGTACAATATGTTCTAGAAGTCATTAATGAGAACCACTTAGATAATTGTTTAACAAACCATGAGATTGTAATATATTCTGGCTTATGATTTTCATTAGCTAAAAATTCTAATGCACTACTGACATGGGTTGAAAAAACATTTTTTGCTTTGTTTACACGCATTTTATTGTAAGTATTAATAGTTTTGATATCATCAATATTTAATCTAGACGTTAGAAAAAATTCGAGATCTTTCTGAGATTCTATTAATTCATTAAAATGTTTAATTTCAACTCTGTTACATGGTAATTTATACTTATTAATAAATTCTTTTGGCAAGATAAAAAATTTGTTGTTAAGTAATGATTCTTTTACATTTTTCAAAAGATGTGATACATCTGCAATAAAATATAGGAATCTATTAGGATCAGAAGGATGGGGAATACAATTTCTAACGTCTGAATATCGTTCCATACTTATCCCACAACATTTCCATAGTTTGCCATTTCCAGGACCCATATCAGAAGTTATATAATTAACATGAAGACCAATTATTTCAGCTTTATGAATTATCTGTAAAATGATATCTTTTAAAACTGCTCCATCAAATGAGTCGCCTGTATAAAAATAACCCACAATATGCTTCCATCGATTAGCTGTACCTGTTAACATTAATGTTAAAGCATGCGTTGCATTACCTTCTTTATTTGGAAATGTTATATTTCCTAGTAATGTTTTCGTTGAAGAATCATAAACACGTTTTGGTGTACTTATTTTATCATAACAAGCTCACATTCTTTATCAATGTCATTTTGAAAAGAAGGTACTTTAAATTGTAAAAAATCGAACATTTCGTTTGAAATACCACTCTCAAATTTTAAATTTTCCAATCTTCGTTGTAAAATGCGCAAACTTGAAAGTGGTATTCTTTGTTGTAGAAGCTCTTCATAACCATTAGTACCACAAGTAAACCTCAATCTAAGTGCACGTTGAACAGTTTCATTAAGCCAATTTGTTTTTCGTTTTTTTGTTAATAAAGCTTTAATTTGATCTTCATTGAATACTTCCTTTAAAGTTTTTTTATATTAATCATTATTATTTTTATTTTCAAGTCTTAATATTCTAGATCTTAAAACTCTCATTTTTTTGCGCATAAGAATTAAATGGATTTGCGTTTTTTGATTTATTTCTTCTAATTTTTTGTTTTTATCTTTTTCTTTTTTTCCATTTCTGTTATACTTGAAGTACATTTTGTTGATGATGTATTAGGATTGATTATTGATGCATTAACTTCAACGGTTTCATTTATAGCTATCTAAAAGATATAATTATTATAAATATTTATAAATATATATACTTCTTTCATTGATTTTTATCTCTTATATTATTGATTTTATCTGTTCATCATTTACTATAATTTGATCTTCTTTGCAATCGTTAGAAATAAATTTACATTTATCCTCAACTACATCAAAATTTTGATTATTAAAAGGTACTTCCTTCTTTACAAAGTATCCGAAAATTGTTGGCACTGCATTTGGTTTTAATTTCTTTTTATTATCCATTCCCTGTTCCCACATTTTAGAAATGCATCTGTAATAATATAAAAGAAATCAAAAATTCAGAAAAATATTATATATGTATATACCATTTCATAAAATATTATGTATTAAATATCGTAATTATCATATTATTTGATTTAGACTCACAATGTAATGATATATATTTGAAAAAATTACGACAAAAAGAGAAAGAATTAAATTCGTAACCAATGTGATGACTATACATATACTTAGTGCCAAGACACTACCGTGTCTTCAGATATTATAATTAATCTGTGTATATTTATGTTACATTTTTATTTTAATATTTTAAATACATTATTTATAAAGAATAAATTACTTTACTTCACATACAGATGAATTTTTTGACGGTGTTCAATTTTTATATTTGCCATTTATATTCTTTAACCAATTCATTCGGCGTTCTGTGTCTTTCGGAATTATTTTCATAACATATCCTTTTTTAATAAATTGTTACAAAACGGTATTGTACATCCAACCATATTTCTAAAATAATTTCGATAACTTTATTTTTATCAATGTATTAGGTGTACTTTGCTTTCGCCGTTTTTTTCCGAAATTCGAGGCTTTATTGTAAAAAACTGGTTATACATTTATGATTCAAAGTATTGTCCATCGCTGACCACTACTTTCTCCCATCTTTCGGGTAGCGTACGAATCCCACGTCGAAAAAACTGGTCATCTTTTGGGGCGATCCACGAATCGATCCAATTTTTTATTTCTTCATAAGACCGGAAGTACTGGTCAGCCATGCCGTGTGCCATTGATCGAAACAAGTGATAGTCAGAGGGAGCAAAGTCTGGAGAATACAGGGGGTGGGACTTGCCATTTCAACGTTTCCAAGTATGTCTTGACCACTATCGCAACTTGGGATCGAGCATTGTCATGCTGCAAAATCACTTTATCGTGTCTGTCGTTGTATTACGGCCATTTGTCTTTCAATGCTCGGCTCAAATGCATCAATTGCGTTTGATACTGATCGCCTGTTATTGTTTCAGTCGGTTTTAACAGCTCATAATATACTACGCCGAGCTGGTCCCACCAAATACAGAGCATGACCTTGGAGCCGTGAATATTCGGTTTGGCAGTCGACGTGGAAGCATGGCCGGGAACTCCCCATGATTTTCTGCGCTTGGGGTTATGTAATGAATCCATTTTTACCCCCATTTGAACCCCAGTCACAATGCGATGCAGAAATTCCTTTCGTCTTTGCCTTTCAAGCAGCTGTTCACAAGCAAACAAACGCCGTTCAATATCTCTCGGCTTCAACTCGTATGACATCNATTCCCATGACTTTGAGGCGTTTTGAAATGGCTTGTTGAGTCACTCCCAATGATCGTGCCAATTCTTCTTGATTTTGACACGAGTCTTGATCAAGTAATGCCTCCAATTCTGCATCTTCAAAAACCTTCTCTCTTCCACCGCTATGCTGGTCTTCGAACGTCAAAATCACCGTTCTTGAAGCGTTGAAACCATTCACGACACGTTCTTTCACTAATAGCGGCTTTACCATAAGTATTTGAGAGCATTCGATGAGCCTCAGCCGCAGATTTCTTCATATTGAAGCAGAAAATTAAAACCTCCCGCAAACGACGAGAATTTGGCTCGTAAACTGACATTTTCAATCGAGAATAACTTTATGATGCAGACACAAATCCATTAATGTTTCTATGGGGTTATGTTGATAGATGCCTAAGTTTATTGTATGACGTCTATAATCTATTCATTTCGACCACCACTTACCGCTAAAGCCATTTATAAGAAAACGGCGGAAGCAAAGTTGTACACCTAATATATCGGTTCAGGGCCTAGTTGTAGATCAACAACTTATTGTATATTAACATTGTGGAGTTTCTTCCGAGTCAATAATGTGGTTATACTTAATGTTTAATTTCATTCTTTTCTTCTTCACGTGCTCTTTCCACCGAAGTTTTGCGTCAAGAGTCATATCGAGAGATTTTGCATTTATCTGATAAGGCACCAAAGTGTCATTAATATTTAAAAGGATTGGTTCTGCTAGTTTCTTATTAGTGAAATTTACACGGATAAATTTAAGTTCATTGAGTTTGATCTTCCATTGTTTAGTCCAATCTACTACTGCATTACTTGCTTTTTGCAGTTTTTTGGTAAAACTTCCCTGATCTTTACCTACTGCAAGAATAATAGTGTTATCATCGAATGTAACTATTGTAGTTCCTTTTAGCGTCGGTAGGTCACTAGTATATAACAAGCAAAGGATTGGATCTAGGACGCTTCCGTAATTGCTCTTAAATCTCTCTTTTAAATCATATTCATCCTCTTGTTTAATTCTAAATAATCTATCTGAGATAAAAGATTTTAATATTTCTACATAATGATTCGGGGATATTTTATTTAATTTATATATCAGGCCTTCGCGCTACCTTGTTGAAGGCATGGGCAACATCTAAGAATACTGCGGAGCAGACTATTTTTTCTCAAACGTTCAATTATATCAGTGATTCTATGTACTTGGTCGTTCGTTGAATATTTTGACCTGAAATCGAATTGATAGTTCGATATTAAATTATTGTTCTCTATCAATGGTCTTAATTTCTTCAGCAATAGCTTTTCAAATAATTTTGAGACAAAAGAGAAATAGGTCTGTAAGATGTAACATCATTAGATTAGGTTTGCCTGATTTTTTGATAACATCACTTCTGCAATTTTCCAAGCAGACAGGGGCATGTTTCAATCTGAAAGCTGTATTAATGAGATATGTGAGCATTACCATGCCTTTTCTAGGCAGCTGTTTCAGGATTTCTCTAGTGATTAAATCGAATCACAGTGCTTTTTTTTTATTTCAGTTTTATTTTAATCTCCTTGGCTACTTCTTTTGGAGTAACAAGGGTGATGTTTTCTGACTTATGATTACTCATACATACTCTACCTTCTCCCAGATATTGTTCATCTGTTTTAGATTGAGCTTGAATATGTCAGCCAAATGCTCAGCAAATAGTATTGCTTTCTGTTTATTATTCTTGGCCTATGAATCTACATCCTTCCCAGTAGCAGGGATAAAAGTTATGGGCCTCCTGATCTTTTTGGTTGCTTTTCAGAGTGAATAATCAGTCTTTTTGTCCACCGACAAATTCTGAACGACGCAAAGACGAGTTTATTGTTTCTTCTTTAAAATTTTGTATCTCTCTTTTGAGTTTCTGTGTCATATTGTTTAAGATAGTCTCATCAGATAGATTTCTCTGCTGCTATCTTTTTCTAGTTCTTCTCTTTTCCATAACAAGTTCCCTGATTTCAACCGGATAATTTACTCCTTTAGTTATGTAAATAATTTCTTTAATATTATTATAGGCAGCTATAAGTGTAAGTGTTAAGCTAATAGTTTGGATTAGCCTGGTAAAGTTTTTGGTTTCTTTTTTGAGTTTTTTCGTTGTTCTCAGATTTATATGCAAATTAATGCTTCTCTGAAGTTCAATTCTAAAACTTTCCCAGTCAGTGGTTCTGTTAACAAGAATAGGTCGAGGAATTTTTTTTATTACCCTTTCGTTCAGTGTTAATATAACAGCTGAATCCAGATCTGAATCCAGATCAAAATTTTTTCAATTTCAATAAAATTGAATGATACTTTTTTCATTATCAAGAAATATCTAATGCATTAGGTGTTTTGTTTTGATTCGTGGACAATAAGTATGTTTTTCTGTTGAATGATATTTACAACCTGTTCCATGGATAGTTTTTTCAGTTCTCTGCCCTTGGTTAATTTCGATCCCTAGTCTACGTGTTTTGCATTAAAATCACTACCCACTATGAATCTTTCACCAAGGTGTTGAAGCAGAATCTGGTATTCTTCCTATTTCATATTACGTCTGACTGAGCAGTATACTACTCCGACTCAGTTTCTGCTTGGTAGATTTAATTCCAATTGCTGTAAGTTGTATATCTACACGTAAATTTACATTATAAATGACATTCCTCATAATGATTAATTGATTCTTTAATTATAACCGCATTATCACCCTTTGCTTGATTGTCTGGGTAAATGATATAGTAGATTTTATATCCTCTTATCTTAATATAAGGTCTTGTCATGTGTGTCTCTGAGATAAGACACATCTACATACTGAGTATTGAGAAAGACTTCTAAGTCCTGTTTTTTGTTTAGAATGACATTGACATTCTATGTAACTATATGTATATCCTGTTGTGATGTAAATTATTTCTTCTTGTGTATGTCACTAATACTTCTGCTCTCTAATTTATTTAGTTTTTATTGACTCGTTTTCATCATGCTCATCTGTAACATGGGATTTTATTGCAATTATATCTTATGCTGGTTCTACTGGTTTATTCAGAATAACTTGTGAAGGATATCTCTGGTTTAACTTTACTTGTGGTAATGATTTTAGGCTGAGACTTTGCTTCCTTAATACTAATATCTCTTATTTTCTGCAGCTCTTTAACTATAATACAATTCTTATAGTTGGCTAGATGTGTCTCCGAGCAGTTGATTCACTTTGCCGGATTGTTTTTGGTTTTAATGCACTTTACTGTGAAATGGCTGCCAGCGCATTTTACACAGTTGGGTTTTCGATTACAGAATCTCTTTTCTAAGTATGGTCGTAACCTTTGGCATGTTTTACAATAAAACCATTTTGCTGTTTCTTATCGCTTCGATTTTAATGTTATTTTGATTCTATTATTTTTTGCTTTCTTTTATCATTGAATTTAGAGATAACCGAGCCTGTTTCATTTATATCTAGCTCCGGTTTCCTTTTCGTAGAATTTTTTCTAGATCTATAGTTTCTGATGACTGTTATGCATTTCTTTTCTTTTCTTTTCTTTTTTTAATATCTATTCTGTTTCACGGGCTAGTTCTTTTTCATCCGTATTATATTCTTGTTTATAACAGGTTGGTATTTTTGGTTTTGGCGATTCTTTTGTAAGCCTACATATTCCTTCTTGTGCTTTATTCATAGCAATTTTTAGTTGTATTATTTCATGTCTGAGGAACTTATTCTCTTGCTTCAATGTTTCTACTTTCTCAGAGTTTCTTCTTTTATTTTCGCTACGAATGATTGAAAAAGACGCATTCCTTCGAATTATTGGGAGTACAAATTATTCGGTCCGTTTTTTTGTGTTCAAAAATGCATTTATTATATATATTTTTCAAAACAAAATGAATGAACAGATTAATTAAAGTATTGTCCATAGCTGGCTACTACTTTTTCCCATCTCTCAGGCAATTTTCGAATTCCATCTCGAAAAAATGACTCGTCTTTGGAGGCGATCCAATTTTGGAGAAGTGAACTGGTGACTCGCCAAATCGTTCTGCATCCTTCGGAACAATCAGTAATCAGAAGGAGCAATGTCCGGAGAATATGGCGGGTGCAGTAAAACATCCCATTTGAGCGTTTCCAAATATTTTTTTACGACTTTTGCGACATGAGGCCGAGCGTTGTCATGAAGAAAAATAATTTTATCATGTCTTTGCTCATATTCCGGCCGTTTTTCTCGCAATGCACGACTCAAACGAATCGATTGTAGCCGATACCGATCGCCCGTAATGGAATCGCCAGGTTTCAGTAGCTCATAGTAAACAACACCCTTTTGGTCCCATCAGATACAGAGCATGATCTTCGAACCATGAATGTTCGGCTTTGGTGTTAATGTTGAGGTCGATGGCAATGATTGACCGGGCTTAGCGTGGTATTTTTTCTTCTTGGGGTTGTCGTAGAATATCCACTTCTCATCTCCAGTCACAATCCGAAACCAAAAAACAAAAAACCTTTTCTTTGTTGTCTTTGAATCAGCTATTCGCAAGTGAAAAATCGCCTTTCAACGTCTCTCGGTTTCAATAGCAAAATTTATACACGTTACCATGTGAAAACATTTTTTGCGTCAAAGGTAGATTGACTTTAAAGGAAAAAAAATGTACAAAAGCAGCCAAATCTTAGATGTAATTGTGTGGCGTTCATGTTCGATGAAATTCGATATGAACTCAACAGTATGGAGATTGATCGCAGCAAAAACGTTGGAATAACTAATCTTATGAAAGGTTATGCAACGTTTTCTAATAAAATCGCATATAGTTTGCATAATGCTAGATTTATCGACTTTAGTGAAAAGCCTAATGACAGACGATGGATACTTTAATTTTTGTGTACCGCTCAGAATGTTGTTGGGCTTTTGCGAAAATTACAGACGTGTGGTAATTAACGCTCGTCACGAATTGATTTTGATACGAGTACGCAATGGTAACAATTAATAGTGGGAGATCCCCAACAGATCTCCCTCACACATACACACATACATATCGTATACGCACTAATAGTGAATTAGAATCCCTATACCTGTTCTACTTTCTTGCAGCAATTCCACTGACATGTCAATTGTTAAATATTTTTTATGTGCAAGCTACAAAAAAGACTTCTCTTTCTTGAAGCATTTTGTGCTTAAAATGGATCACTTTTTCGGCTCGTGCGCTATCTAATTAGGTTTCCTTTTCTCTTACTTCATGATGATAATGTATGAAGTAAAAATCATAATTAGACGTATCAATCGCCTAAACTTACAAGGCGACAGGATTTGCATATACAATGTTGAGTGACGATAAGATTTGGTGCCTTTTTATTCTATCAAAGTTCTCCTTATCAAGTTTTAACTTGATGCGCTAGGCATCTATTTTTCTACTAGTACATGATTACGAAATAATTGGGAAGTTATAAATAAAATTTATCACAGTTAGTGCAGTTGGCGCAAACAATTCTTTTTGTGGTTTTAAGCCGTAGGAACTTTAATTATTTTTGAAGTAGGAATCGCTATTCAGTCTGCTGTGCCGCTATTGCTACTTGAACAATATTTACATATAGTATTTATCATGAGAGAAAAAGAATTGCTGAGTCCTCAGGGCATAACAATCCTATTATGACATTTTTATTTTGCACAGTATTACATTTGTTTTTTACAATAAATTCATAATAAAAATACTTTATAATAAAAATATTTGCATCGTCTAGAAAAAAATTAGAAAGTTCAATGCATGTCATTACCTGAGAAAGTTTACAATAAATTTCTGTACCCTATTTATTACAATATAATATAAAAATTATTGTTATCAAAATAGTATTCAAAACGATTACTACGATTATGCTCAACGCTTTGTAATTTATCGTTGTTCACTTATATATTTAATTAAAATAATTTTTGAATTATAAAAATATTATAAAAAAGATTGTTGATTTTTT